>PISX010031607.1:0-17066 GCA_004024625.1 Mellivora capensis
TGTATGCTGCTAAAATGAAGTTAAGTTTGGAAAGAAGTGTTACCTCCAGACTCTGCTTGTATTAATCTGAGTATAAATGAAGGAGACATACTAATGATAGAATCCCCTGCTTCTAATTGGGGAATTAGGGCTTTTAAAATTTTGACCTCAACTAAAAATGATATGCAATAGTCTATGTTGTGTGTGTTTGAAAAATATTCTATTCTCAGAGATTCCTAAGTCCTCACGTAATAATGACTTGGGGCATAGGCTTATAAGCAGATACATAGTTTGTTCACACGTTATTCTGACACATCATTAAAACCAAGTCCTTGCTGTCTTCTACCAGGGACTGATAGCTCCAATTACCGATAGAGCACCTGGGAGGGCTAGGGATTAGGAAGACTCTGGATCCTAGGCATTTGTTTCTGCTTAAGCACCCACCACAGTGGAAGATTGAAGGGCTATCATTTCTGCAGTGATCCTAGACTTTTGGAATAAAAAGGCCAATCTATTTTTTAAACTATAAGAAGAAAGAAAGAAGTCTCAAGAGTCTGTTACTTATGAAATCTAATTCTTAGGAATGGAATCCCTCTAGGATTCAAATGTGGACTTTGTCTTGATTTGCTTTTCTTTATTGTGGTTTGAAGTGATTAAGTTTCATTAAAAATTAAATTTTTTATTAGTTCCAATGTTAGTTGGAGTTGAATTAATTGCATTGGAGCACAGTGCTTTTGCATTAAGATTGCTGTGAAACCACTCTGGATTTTGTAGTCAAGTTAAGTGGTCAAGGGATAACTACCTACCATAAGTATTGTATTATATATTTGATCGTATTTTCTGTTCCCATCCAAAGAGCTCTTACCATACCTAGGTTGTGGTTTTAGAACAGTCAAAGCTCACTGATGTCCATTAGTCCTAATCTGCATGGTGGGCCTCATAATGTGAGACTTGTTTGAATTTTGGTAAATTGAAGGATGCTGGTTGTTATTTCACTGAATCATTTTGAATGAGTGCAGCTCTGTCATAAAGGGGGAGTAAGACTATAATTTGGAAAATGGTGCTTTTTGTAACCTTTAGTGCCGAGGTACAGGGCTGCTTTTCAGCATACAAGAATGGGTTTCAAATTTTTTCCCCAAATGTCATTTGTCACTGGATTTTGACATGTCCGAAAATTATGTGATGTAACACATACAGAAATGTGAGGTTTTCCCCAGAAAATTGTTGAATAAAAGTATTATACAGCAATAATATTTGAGTTCTTCATTGGTCACTGGTTATATTATAAAGATCTATCTGCTTTGGTGATCTCAGAACGTAAAGAATGCAAACTGACACACAAACACATTTGAATAAAGAGAGGTCATAGGTGTGGACAAAAGTGGTGTCATCCAACCATCTGCCAATTTTCCTCTTTTCCAGGCTATCCCATCATTAGCTAGAGGAATGTGAACTCAGGGATTTGAAATGTGGCACATTCTATAAAGCTGCGTACTTAGCTATTTTCCTGTGCTGGATTTGCTGAGGCCCTAGACTAAGGGTTTTCATCCATGTGTACATTCATATCACCCACGCAGGTCCTATGAAAATATTGGTGCCCCATCTATTACCTTCATCCCTAATTAAATGGAAATCTCTGGTATGGGGTCCAGGCATCTGTATTAGGGTCCCCAGATGGTTCTAATGCACATCCAAGAATGAAGATCCTGCTTATTCTTACTGTCAGATAATTCATTATATATGAAAGTGGATTGTGTGCTTCATTCTGACAGCAAATCACTCTTCTCAAATGGCTTTGTTCATGATGATAACAGGATAATTTTTGTCTTCCATCCCTTTATTTTACAGGATTTTTACATAGCTGACCTCTAGACTTTGCCTAAAGCAACACAGTCAGACTCCCCTATATTTGCCACTCTACAGTCTAAAGTGAGTTAAATTTCCTTAAGGGAGATAAGAGAATGATCCGGGGAGTGACTACAGGGTGAAAACAGTAGGGGAGGTGATCAGTGAAGTGTGGAGGGGTGAAGTCGGTCAGGTGATGACGAGTGATTGCAGACAGAACAAAAGTTCACCTTAACTCCCAGGAGCAGGTCAGGAGACTAACTGCCAACAAGCAAAGTGTCAGATGTGATGCAGACTGAGCCTCTGACCGAATTCTCTCCCAAACATCATGCACCATGATCTCTAAAATAGCATGGCACCAGAATTCTATCAAGGCCCAAACTTGCATTGGTGGGTGGTTCCTAAAGCATTTCTCTCTGGCCCACCTGGTTTGGGGTCTTGTATTCCGACCCTCATCCTCTGCACCGACACAATACACGTTGCTCAAAGACCTCATAAATCTCTCCACTTCCCGTCCCCCGCCCCCCGCCACTGGCTTACATGGCCAGTGTTCATCCACAGTGCATATGCAAGTCTGGAGTCCTTCCTCTCCCTAAACCCATTCTTTGGCTCCAGGGCAGTTACACTGGCTGAAGATGAATTTCTCCATGCTCTCCTACCATTTGGAATTCTTCAGGCATTCAGTTGTGCTCTGAAGGAGGCTTCTGTCTTGAGAGTTCTCTTTTCACTGACTTCCTAGGGAGGAGGGCAAGGTTGTCAGAGGTCAGAAGACCTAAGGTCCATATGATGTAGGATATGTTTAAACCAAAAGTAGGTTTTCACAAACTCCTTTACTACTTCTGAACTAGATTCCCTTCACTACAGCCTCCAAAGCCCACCTGCTAGGGATAGATTATGATAAGAACATCAAGCAAGAATACCGAGCACCTGAAAGAGCCACCAAGATTATTGCAGACCTGTGTACCCGACTCTTGGGGAAGTCTTAACCCCAGGCTGACTGAGTCCTCAAAACTATGACCTATACCCTAGTTTAGTTCATGTTTTCAGGGATCTTTGTTATAGATTACAGTAGTTCTGGGTCACAATTAAAAATCAGATCTTGCAATAGGGAGTGGGATGGGTGTTGCATTCAATTGGGTCTCAGAAAATATTTTATGGGGCCAACCTGAAGATGGTAATTCCTTTATTTCCCCAATTAGAAGATTTGGTTCAGAGGTCCTCTAGAAGAGTGACCTAGAGTTAGGATATCTGCAGACAGAGTAGAGGACTTTGACAATCCAAGGATCTACCAGATAAAGAGCCAGTCTGAGCTCAGAATTTTCAGCTATTATAGAGAACTGTAGCAGCAACCGGGTCTAGATGAACTCAAGTTCATGAAATAGGGTAGAACTCTCCAAGTGAAATGAGATCACTAGTCTTATTCCCTGTAGCCATTTGCTGATTCTGGGCATGGACTAAAGACAGCTTTGTCCAGGCAGAAGGTATCTTGAGGGGGTAAATTAAAACCAACAAAGCTCTCGGTGGCACATGGTGATAAAGGGAGGACTTGAAAACCTGGGGGGCTTCAGGTGCATGGTTAGTTTTCTCCAAAAGATACTTACTGAGGTCTGAACTTGCAATGGAATGCTTAAGAGATAGCACAAAAGGCTTATAAAAGGTGGAGAAATCTTCAAAGGTCTGATGATGCTGAGGTGACAAAGACAAATTATAGCAAGGGGGCTCTACTGAAGCACATGGTCCCAAGACATTTGTCAAGCATTGGAGTGACGTGGGGGTGGGACACAAAAGAACTGTATTAAAAATTCTTAAAGGAAAATTCCTCAGCTTTGGAGACTGTTTGGCTTCCAAATAACTGCATATGAAAACAAAACTGAAGAATACATATAGGAATATGAGGCGCCTGGGTGGCTCAGTCACTTAAGCATCTGCCCTCACCTCACGTCATGATTTCATGATCTCAGGGTCCTGGGACCCAGCCCCACGTGGGGCCCTCTGTTCAACAGGGAATCTACTTCACTCTTTCCCTCTACCCCCTCACCACTCATACATGCTCTTGTGCACACTAGCTCTCTTTCAAATAAATAAAATCTTTAGGAAAGAAAAAAAGAATACCTCTAGGAATAAAAAAATATGCAGTAACTAACAAGGTGAACAGTCACAATATTTGATATCCAATCAAAAATTACCAGGAGATTTTTTTTTCTGGTCAAAATGAAATATCAGGGATTAGATTTACCCTCCCACCTAAAACAACTAACCATCCAGACAAAATATATGAAACAATGGTTTTCAGGGAAACCAAACTGTATGTTCAGTTCAGTTCAGTGATCCTTGAACTACAGGAAACAAACAAAGTGAGCCCTTTCATTGACTAAGCTGCCTTCCTTGAGAATTTCCAGCCCGGTGAACTGCCTGAGTTGAGGACACAGCTAAGAGTCTTCAGAATCCAACACTGCTAGAAGCACATAATGGAGTACTAAGGAGGAGAGAGCCACACACAGATAGAGCTTAACTGGCAGCAGAGGGTTCCCTTGCGTGTTCAGCAGAGCATTGATCAATGCATGTGAGAAAAGGCACTTTCTGGGTCTAGAAAAAGAGCCACCAGAAGGAATGAAGAGAATAATACCCAGACCTCACACAGGGCCAGAAAGAGTCTCTGTTCCTACCAGCCTGGTAAATCTCATAATTCATAGAATAATGAGTACAATATTCAGAGGAGTCTTGCCTTAGTTGTGGGGAATAATTACCCCTAAACAAAATGTTTGTGGTAGACAGAATAATGGCGCTTCAAAGATGTCTATGTCCTAATTCCCAGAGTCTATGAATATGTTGAATTATATGCCAAAGGGGAACTCCGGATTGAATTAAGGTTGCTAATCATTGACCCTAAAATGGGGGGTTAACTCTGGATTATTAAGGTGGGTGGAACTGATCAAGTAAGTGCAAGAGGGAGGTCAGAGTGATACAGTGTGAAAAGGACTTGACCTGTTCTTGCCAATTTTGAAGATGGAAAGAGTAGACCATAAACCAAGAAATGTGGGTAGCCTCTAAAAACTAGAAAAGACAAGGAAATGCATTCTCCCATCGAGACTCCAGGAAAAAAAAAAAAAGAAAAGAAAAAGAATAAAGAAAACCTAGACATCTTTATTTTAGCCCAGTGAGGCTCATTTTTGACTTATGAACTGAAGTGTAAACTAATAAATTTGTGTGTGTGTGGTTTTTTTTTCAAGATTTTATTTATTTAATTGAGAGATACAGAATGAGAGAGAGAGAAAGAGCATGAGAGAGGAGAGGGTCAGAGGAAGAAGCAGACTTCCCGCTAAGCAGGGAGCTAGGACTCAATGCCGGGACTCCAAGGTCATAACCTGAGCCAAAGGCAGTTGCTTAAACAACTGAGCCACCCAGGCGCCCAAATCTGTGTTGTTTAAAGACACTAAGTTTGTTGTAATTTCTCACAGCAAGGATAGGAAACTAATACAGCACTGCTATCATCTCTCCTAACACCTCAAACACAAAAGCCATTGGATCAAAACTGTTTCCAAGTAATGTAACTGCATCCCATAACAAAGTTAAAGAACATAGACAAAAAAATAAATAAATATCCTTTACCAATCAAGATAAAATGTAAAATGTCTTGCATCCAGTTAAAAAACATATAAGCTATTCAGAGCAACAGGACGATCAAACTATAATGAGAAAAAAAAAATCCTGGTTTCAGAGGGGAGGGTAGTTCAGGGGTGGGGATAACCGGGTGACGGGTATTAAGGAGGGCACATCTTGGGGCACCTGGGTTGCTCAGTGAGTTAAGCATCTGCCTTCAGCTCAGGTCATGATCCCAGGGTCCTGGGATGGAACCCCACATCAGGCTTTGTGCTCAGCGAGGGAGCCTGCTTCTCCCTCTCCCTCTGCCTGCAGCTCTGCTTACTTGTGCTATCTCTCTCTCTCTCTGTCAAATTAATTAACTAATTAACTAAATCTTAAAAAAAAACAGAGGGCATGTCTTGAGATGCGCATTGGGTGTTACACACAACTAATGAATCATTGAATACTACATCAGAAACTAATGATGTACTGTATGGTGGCTAACTTAACATCATAAAAATAAATAGATAAATAAATAAACAATTAAAATTGACTCAGAATTAACACAAGAGGTTAGAAATAGCAGACGATGAACAGTGGAACAATTATTATAACTTTATATCCTATACGTTCAAAGATCTAGAGAAAAGACTGAACATTTAAAAAAAGGTTTTATTTATTTTTTTAGAGAGAGAGCATGTAAGAGTGTGTGGAGAGGCAGAGGGAGAGAATCTCAAGCAGATTTCTCACTAAGCACAGAGCCCAAAGCTGGGATTATGATCTGAGCTGAAAATAATAGTTGGATGCTTAACTGACTGAGCCACCCAGGCACCCCTGAACATTTTAAGTAGAGACATATCAGATACGACATTGAACTTTAGAGATGAAAACTAAAAATCATGAAAGGAAAAACATGCTGGATGGAATAAGCACCAGTTCATACACTACAAAAGAAAGATCAAACCCAAAGACATAAAAATAGAAACTACATGAAATAAAGCAGTATGAAAAAAGACTTGTAAAAATGAAGAGCACATCAGTGAATTATGGAAAAACTTTAAGTGACATAATAGTTAGAGTACCCAAAAGATGTAATAGGAAGAGGAACAGAACAAATATTTGAAGAAATAGTGACAATTTTCTCTAAATTTGATGAAAATCATAAAGCCACAGATCTAAATAGCTCAATAAACCCAAACACAAAAAATATTTTAAAAAACCCCACTAAGCTAAGGCAAATCATAATCACATCTTTCAACACCTGTTAAAAGAGAAAAGTGTAAAGAATAAGGGGGTAAATCTAGTTATATAGAGAGGAACAAAGATAAGGATGCAGCAGATTTGTCATCAGAAATAATGCAATTTAGAACACAGTGGAAGAACATCTTCAAAGTACTAAAAGAAAAAAGATCCTGTTACCTTGAACTATTTATCCAGTGACAATATGTTTCCAAAAATGAAGGTGAAATAAGGACTTTTTCTTACAGTAAAAAGCTGAAGAGTGACTTCTGCCTGGGAAGACAGTAAACCATACTATTTCCTATTCTTCCCTCTAAGTACAAGTAAAACCCTGGACATTATATATAAAACAAACATAAGACACTGAAAGATAGAAAAAGGCAGGTTGACTAGGGACCTCAGGATGCAAGGAATGACTCAGTTATGAGTTCCCTGATCCCTCTAGTCCATGGACTAGCAAAGGGGCAGCCTAGCAAGACACAGAAGCCATGCAGAGACCAGTATAGAGGCCCTCCTATCCCTCCCAGCCTGGGGGTCTAGGGTATCAGGGGGACATAGTGGAGAGCTAGAATTCCCTCCCTGCTGAATTAACATGGAGCCCTCTCCTGGGTGTCAGTAAGGCTGAGTGGGGAACCTGGACTTCTACCCCACCAATACCTTCACCTCAACACCATCAGAGGAAGCTAGTGAAAATAGGTTTAAGTAAGATCCAGAGTCTCATGACATAATGCCGAAATTGTCTAGGTTTCAAGGAAAAGTTACCTATCACATCAAGACCAGGTAGAGTTCGACTTGAATAAGAAAAAACAACTAGTACACGAGAACAACAAATTGACACAGATGTTAGAATTATCTGACAAGGACTTTAAAGCAGTCAACATAAACATGCTTCAGTGAGCAACTACTAACATACTCAAAACAAATGAAGTAAGAAGTCCCATCAAAGAAATAGAAAATCTCAGTAAAGAATAAAAGATACAGGGGCGCCTGGGTGGCTCAGTGGGTTAAAGCCTCTGCCTTTGGCTCAGGTCATGGTCCCGGGGTCCTGGGATCCAGCCTGGCATTGGGCTCTCTGCTCAGCGAGGAGCCTGCTTCCTCCTCTTTCCCTGCCTGCCTCTCTGCCTACTTGTGATTTGTCTGTCAAATAAATAAATAATCTTTTAAAAAAAGAGTAAAAGATATAAAGAAACAAATGGAAATTTTAGAACTGAGAAATACAATAACTAAAATAAAATCTCAGTAGACTGACTCAACAGAATGGAGGAAACAGGGGAAGAATCAATGAAATGGAAGATAGAACAATAGAATTTAGGATGAACAATAGAGAGAAAATTAACTAAGAAGAAATTAGCAGAGCCTCAAAGAACTGTTTTTTTTTGTTTTTAAGATTTTATTTATTTATTTATTTATTTATTTAGGGGGCCTAAAAAGTACTCAGAGGAATAATGGCTGAAAACTTCCCAGATTTGGCAAAATCATAAATCTGCAGCTTCCAGAAAGTGTTCAAACCCTAATCAGGATAAACCCCAAGAAATACACAAAACTCATCATAACCAAACTTCTGTAACTAAAGGAAAAAAAACCAAACACTTGAAACCAGTGAAAGAAATGACACTTTCCTAGAGAAGAAACAATGTGAAAGAGAAAAGACTTCTCATCAAAACCATGGAGGCCAGAAGAGGTGGCATAACATTTTGCAAGTGCTGAAAGAACTGTCATTCTAGAACTGCATTTCCAGTGAAAATAATACTGCATTTCACAAAGTTTTGTATTATTGGATCATATAGTATTTCTATTTTTAATCTTTTAGGGAATCTCCATACGTTTTCCCCAGGGGCTATACCAATTTACATTACCACAGTCAGTTCCTGAGAGATCTTTTTTCTCCATATCCTTGTCAATACTTGGCTTTTTGATTTTAGCCATTCTGACAGGTATCAGGTGATATTTCACTGTGGTTTTGATTTGCATCTCCCTGATGTTTCTTACACTTTTAATCTATATGTGCCTTTTATTTAAAGTGCGTTTCTAATAATTAAAAAAAAAACAGCATGTTTTAAAAAAATTTTTTTTAAATTTATATGGAAATGCAAAGGACCTAGAATAGCTGAACAACTTTGAAAAAAAAAACAAAGTTGGAGGATTAACACTATCTGATTTCAAGACTTCTAAAACTACAGTGATCAAAACAGTGTGGAATTGGTCTAAAAATAGATGAATAGATCCATAGAACATAATAAAGAGTTTAGAAATTGATCCACACATCAGTTGATTTTCAACAAAGGTGTCAAGGTAATTAGGGGAAAGGATAATCCATTCAACAAATGGTACTGAAGCATTTAAGCAACCATATGGAAAACAAAATGAAAGAAAACAACCCCCCCAAACACTTTACACCATTACAAAAATTAACTTGAGAACTTTCATAGACTTAATTATGCTAGAAGTATAAAATTTCTAAAAAAAATACATAGGAAATCTTAATTACTTTGGGTTTGGTAAAAATTTCTTGAATTGACATAAAAACACAAACAATAAAAGAAAAAATCAACAAATTAGACTTTACAAAATTAAAAGCTTTTCCTCTTAAGAGGATATTTTTATGAAAATAAAGGACAAGTCGTAGACTGGGAAAAATATTTGCCAAATATATATTTGACAAAGTTCTTATATATACAAAGAGCTCCTTCAACTAAATAATAAGAATATAGATGGGGGAGCTGGGTAGCTCAGTCAGTTGAGCATCCAACTCTTCATTTTGGTTCAAGTTCAAGTCATGATCTGAAGGTCATGGGATCAAGCCTCGAGTCTGGCTCTGTGCTCAGCATGGAGGCTGCTGGAGAGTCTCTCTTTCCCTCTGTGCCTTCCCCTGCTCACTCACACACTCTCTCTCTCCATCTCAAATAAACAAATTTTAAAAAAAGAAAAGAATATAAATAACACCAAAAAAAGGGCAAAATATTTGAACAAATGCCTCATCAAAAAAAGTATGCTAATGGGAAATAAGCATGTGAGAAGATGCTAAATATCACTAGTCATTAAGAAAATGGAAATTAAAACCATAATGACATACCAGTAAGTGCCCACTAGAAAGGCTGAAATTTTAAAAACTTGACCATTTCAAGTGCTGTTGAGGATGTGGAGCAATGAGAACTCTTACATACTGCTAGTGGAAATGTAATAGGTACAGGTACTTTGGAAAACAGTTTGGTTATTTCATTAAAATTTCAACTATTATATGAGCCAGCTATTCCACACCTACTTACTCAAGATAAATGAAAGCATATATTCACACAAAAACTTATACAAAGCAACTTTTTTGGTAACAGCTACAAACAGAAAAAATCAAATGTGCCTTAACAAATAAATGAATTAAAAAGGTGTTGCATATCCATACAATGAAATACTACTCAGCAATAAAAAGAACAACTTTTGACACATACAGGTATTAATCAGGATTCTCCAGAAGGACAGAATTAATAGGAAATATAAATGTAAATGTGTGTGTGTGTGTGTGTGTGTGTACAAACACACATACATAAAATGGGAATTGGCTCATGTGGTTTTGGAGGCCAAGAAGTGCTACAGTCTGCCCTCTGCATGTTGGAGAACTAAGCCAGGAAAGCCAGTGATACAATTCCATCCAAGTCCAAATGCCCAAGAACCAGGAGCTCCAATGCCTGAGGACACAAAAGATGGATGTCCTACCTTCTTTTGCCTTTTTGTTCCATTTGGGCCATCCAAAGATTGCACGATACCCACCCCTATTGGTGAGGGTGGATGTCTTTACTCAGCCTACTGAATCAAATGCTAAGCTCTTCCATAGAGACGCTCACAGACACACACAAAAATAATGTTTTACCAGCTATTCAGGCATCCCTTAGCCCAGGCAAGTTGACACATAAAATTAGCCACCACAACATAACATGCTTAAGTATCCAAATCATTATGCTGAGCAAAAGAGGTCAAACAGAAAAAGAGCAGATGTATGATCCAGAAATCATATCAATGATTACCTGGGGAAGAAAGTGTAAATGGTAGAGACAGGAGGGAGGGAAAGAGGTTACAAAAGAGCAAGAGGAAACTTTGGGGGAAGATAGTTATATTCATTATCCTGATTGTGGTAATGCTTCACAGACAAATATACATATGGCAAAACATCAAGTACGTGCTTCAAATATACGCAGTTAATTACATGTCAATCATACCTCAATAAAGCAGAAAAAAGTGAAAAAGTTAAAAAAATGATGGTGCAATAAATGTTTTTAGACAAACAGAAACTGAAGAAATTCAGCACCAGCACAGGATGTTACAAATATATTAAAAGTAATTTTTATGAAAGAATGAAAAGAAGAAATCCTAATTGGAAACACAGCAATGTAGAATGGAATGAATAATACTGGAAAAGGTTGACACATGGGTATAAAAAATTTAATGACTTCAGGAATGGACAACAATAGTTTGTCAACAATAATGCAAAAGATAGAAGTAGGTAAAGGGAGGAAGAGTTTTCTAAGATTCTAGCAGTATTGTGAAAGTAATCATTTGTATAAAAATATAATAAATTGGGGCACTTGGGAGGCTCAGTTGGTTAAACATTTAATTTTTTATTTTGGCTCAGTTCATGACCTCAGCATCGTGGGATCAAGCCCCTCATTGGGTTCTACATTCAGCGTGAAGTCTCCTTGAGATTCTCTCTCCCTCTGCCCCTCTGCCCCTCCTGCTCATGCCCTGTCTCTTTCTCTCTCAAATAAATAAATAAATCTTTAAATATATATACATAATAAATCAAGTATACATGTTGATATTTCTGAGGCAAGCTCTCAAAGAGTGGTAAACGTTACCAAGTTAATAGGAAAATAATGTAATAACAAAAAATATTTATCTATCCCAAAAGAAAGCAAAAAGAAGAGAAATGGGAATATAAAATAGATGGAATATATAGAAACCAAGTACTAAAGTGGTAGATATAAACCCAGATATAACAGTAATTACATTCAATTTCAACAAACTAAAATCTTCAAGTAAAATATTAAGATTGGCAGACTAGGTAAGAAAAAAGCCTGTTCCTGAGAACACAAAGGTTTTTCTTTAATTTAAAGCTCCTCTGTAAGAAAATAACCTCCCTCACATGCTCAGGAAGAGATAGAAGAGATAGTATGGAGTATTTTATTTTCCCTGCAGCATTCTCAAGCTCGGAAGCACATACCCTGATCCACTTGGGAAACAGATGAGTGTCAGATGCAGAGAGTATTAGATCCTGGACTTAGGTGACAGAGGAGGTAATTTTCTTCAGATATCTTGTTTTCCCTCCAGGAGAATAAGGCCATCTCTGATTGATACTGCTGTTCTCATACACAGGTAGACTCACTTAAAAACACTTCTAGGGATGCCTGGGTGGCTCACTGGGTTGGACGACTGCCTTCGGCTCAGGTCATGATCCCAGAGTCCCAGGATCGAGTCCCGCATCTGGCTCCCAGCTCCGCGGGGAGTCTGCTTCTCCCTCTGATCTTCTCCTCGCTCATGCTCTCTCTCAAATAAATAAATAAAATCTTAAAAAAACAAACAAACCAAAAAACACTTCTAAGGTCCTTTAAGTCACACATTGTATAAGGTCACCTCTCTGTCCCCCAGTATAACTAGAACAGTACTTCACCCACTGGATCTCAGTAAATGCCTTAATTGAGTCCTAAGTTCGAGTCCCAAGATATGTAGAACAGCAAAGATGCTATGTCTGGAGAATCAGATGCAGTAAATAGAAGAACAGAAAGAAGAGTGATTATCACATTCCTTAGCCCAGACAAGGTTGTTGAATGTCTGTAGAATTCAGTAACCTTGGATTTTGACCTCAGTTTTACCCGACAGTGTCTTATTCCTTTGTATCTCAGGCTTTAAAAAAAAACAAAACAAACAGGGGCGCCTGGTTGGCTCAGTTGGTTAAAGCCTCTGCCTTCAGCTCAGGTCATGGTCTCAGGGTCCTGGGATCGAGCCCCTCATGGGGCTCTCTGCTCAGCAGGGAGCCTGCTTCCCCCTTTCTCTCTGCCTGCCTCTCTGCCTACTTGTGATCTCTGTCAAATGAATAAATAAAATCTTAAAAAACAAAACAAACAAACAAATAAACAGAAACTTGTTTAACTGTTATTCCTTTCATTTTATTTTTATTTTTCATCATGATAAATGTATTCTTTAATCCTCATCTACTATTTACCCCATCCCCCACCACCCTCCCCTCTGGTAACCATTAGTTTGTTCTCTATAGCTTAGAATCTATGCCTAGGTCTGTCTCTCTCTCCCTCTGTCTTTTTTTTTTCCTTTGCTCATTTGTTTTGATTCTTAGATTCCACATATGCATGAGATCATATGGTACTCATCTTTCTCTGACTGACTTATTTTGAAAGAATAGCATTATATCCTCTAGCTCCACCCATGTTGTTGCAAAACCCAGCTTTTTCTTTTTTTTTTTTTTAACTGAAAACTGAGGTCTATCTTGGGAAAATTATGAAGATTGCATCTACTTTGATGTTGGGAATATCCGAGTGAAATCTGGAAAGCAGTTAGTTTCTCAGGAAGAAGATACATTATCACTCATCACTGCAGGAATGCTCAAATTACAGGACTCATTTAAATATGCCTCTTTTTTCCTCCAGCTGATTGACTAAGGCAGATACAGTAGCTTCTGATATCAGCAGTTTCTGGAGATCTTGGCAGTTCTGTCTGCACTGAGCCAGGCAGGAGCTCAGGTACTGGGGGTGTCTGGAGAGGCTGAAATTTGCCCGAGACCCAGAGTCCCTGGCCCGAGACAAGTCATTCAGCTGTTAGAAGAAGCAAGTGCAGAGATTAGGAGAGTCAATGACGTCACCCCTCATTGGGCACTTCTTTCAAACTTTGCATTTTTTTTGGTTTTTCTTCATGTTGCTGTAACAACACTTTGCATGCTATTTGGCAAATAATGGCTCCAAGACAAGGGGTGCCTCAAGAGCTGGGATAATGCCTGTTTTTGTTTTATTTTGAAATAAACCTGGATTTGAATTTTGTATAAATAGAATCTTACATAGCATGTGCTTTTTAAAGGTGAATAATCTTTCATTGCATGTATATATCATATTCTGTTTATCTACTCATCCATAAATGGACACTGGGGTTCCTTGCATCTTCTGGCTATTGTGAATATTGCTGCTCTAAACATGGGTGTACAAATATCTAATCTTATAGATGAAAAAACTGACACTTGCAAAGATGAGCAAACTTGCTAGAGCTCCCATAGCTTCTTGGTGGCAGAGCTAGCTACCTTTATAAATCCAGGAGATTCCCAGGTCAGTGTTCTTTGCACCATGCCACACAGCCTCATATTAGAATGTCAGAACCCTGTGAAATAAACAATGTTTTATCACTTTTAAGGCAAATAAATCAGAAGATTCTTACCTATAGGTCTACTTTGAATGCTTAGTCAACTTTCAATCCTTAGCTAATCCAATTGGACCAAGGAACACATAACTAATCACTAACATTCATCAGAATTATAATGTTTTTTTTGTAACTATCTGTATAATTTTTGGTTGTTGGAAGATAATCTTCATGTAAGTAGGACCTATCTTATACCCCTACTACATAAGTCCCCACCACAGAGTCAATAAATATTTGTTGAATAAATAATGCTATTATAAACAACTATTTTTTACCAATATTCCTTAATTCTCAGTGTATTCCTCACTCAGTCCTTTACTGGGGCTGAAATGAAGTGATAAAACCATGGACTGGGAAAGGACATTACTGGATTTGAATACCAGATCCACCACTTACTTTATATGGAATAGTAGACAACTTCTTTAATCTCTTCAAGCCTCATTATTTTATTTTACAAAACGGAGAATATAATATTACATAGAGCTTTTGGATGATTTTGTGTGTGCTTGTGTGTCTCTGTATGTGTGTGTGTGTGAGAAAGATTAAGTTCAGTGTCTGAGAAGTCATTTAATCAATGTGAATCCCACATTCTCCAGATGGCTGCAAACCTAGGGATCACTGACACCAAAATCACATGCAGAACTTGTTAAGAATCTCGGGGCATAGGGATAAAGCAAGGAATCCTCCTTTTCCCCCACAAATTTCTGAGGTAACTCTTATACAATGGCTGAAGAAGTAAACAGGTAGTTGAAAATCCGAAGAATCACCTCCTGGATGATCAGTGTATCTTGACATCAAGGAAAAATGCTTTGAAACATGAAAAATGGGGAAGAGAATAACTAGGACAGGGTTTCTCAATAAGACAGAAGAAAGAGCAGGTATAGAAATAATATGAGGATGGAGGAAGCAGAGAAAGGGGTACACGTATAGTTTGAGGAAGGATATTCATTATTGTAATTTTATGTTTAGGAAAATCACTATGTTCATGACACAGGCTATAGAAAGAAAAGTTCAGGAAGAACTCCTTGACAGGTAGGGCTGTCTATTAGGAAGATGCTATCTTTTGCATTATCAGAGATTCTGAAAGCCACGGGAAAGATTAAACAAATTGGCACTTCAGGTCAGTAACTCTGGGAAATAAAGAAAATAATCCATAATAATATCGTGATATGGTTCAATTGTAGGTTTGAATGTGGGAACAAAGCTCTGGTTTACTTGCCCAAAATATCACACACCTAATTTTATTGAGAGCTTACGCCAGACAAGCCATTTTGTGATGATTTGGGATAAAAGGACTGGGATTAGGAATTGTGACATGAAAAAAAAATCATCACAAAATTAGAATTTCTAATATTCTCTAGAGAAAACACATGGTACAGGGTAAAGGGATGTCAGCTTTGTGCTCTGAGCATCCAAGGTTCTAGCATTATTTCTGCCATAGAATATTGTGCCAATTTGATGAAGTCACTTTACCTCAATTTTCTCAGCTATAAAAAGAGGAGAGTAAGTAGATTACCTCTAAGTTTCTTTTAACCTAGAATTATCCTGTGGTTTGATGATGTTTAAACAATTTATGTCAGGCAGTGGGACAAGGGAGCATGAAGTGGTGGTTAGAGTCCCTCCAATGCTGTATGCCAAGGAAAAGCCATCTTCATAATGGTTAAATTTTCAATATCTGGCCACTTGCACTGAAAGAACAAATGAATTGCACCATCCTCTCACCTGGCTGCTTGTAGGTTCTGGAAAGACAGAAAATGTTTCAAAACCTTATGATGTCACTTGGGAAGAAATGTGAGCTAAAGTATTTAAAAGAAGAAAATTCTTGAAACAGTGATCAAAGGGTAGACTTTGAAGAGTTAATCCATGACTGCTTCTAAGCTTGGAGATGGTATTTGGATAAAATGTGAACAGGTGATGATTGCAGCTCAAGGTATGGCTTGGCATGGTTTTGACCTTCAGGTGTCAAATTTTCCCGGCAGTCACAGAGATAAGCAAAATGTGAATCCATGGAAAGATAATAACGAAGTTTCACTACAACCACGTAACCCAATTTTACAAGAAGACCCAACTAATATAAGACCCAGCTACTGCAAAAGAACACAAAATGGATATTCAAAAAGCCCTAGGAGACATATAAAAGCTGTTCATGATTACCATGAATATTTTTAACAAATTTTGGTAACCAAAGAGCATGGCATGAACTTGCAGAACTAGGTATCAATGAACACAACTATGCAAAGAAGCCTTTTGTTTAGAGGAGCTCATGGTGACAAATCCACACAACACTTACCTTGTTGTCAGCAGGACATTGAAGTTAAGTATAACCAAGGTAGAGTTGAAAATCTTGACCTTCCAGGGAAGTATTTTACATAAGCATTTAAAGTATTCCACAAAAATATGAAAGCTTTGTTTGGACTTAAGTGTACAAAAATCACATTGCTTCTGATCCCAAAGAAAGAACAAAATGGAGAAGAATGACATGAAATATGTTCATGGGGCAGCTAATCAAATAACAGAGTTGATCAGTGTGAAGGTTGAAATAAGAAGGAAATCAAATACAGTTGACCCTCGAACAACTCAGGGGCTATTGACATTGAACCCCCCCCCAACAGACATACAGTCAAAAATTTGCAGATAACCTTTGACTCCCCAAAGCTTAACTTTTTTTTAAAAATTTATTTTCAGCGTAACAGAATTCATAGTTTTTGCACCACACCCAGTGCTCCATGCAATGCATGCCCTCCATAATACCCACCACCTGGCTCCCCAACCTCCCAGCCCCCGCCCCTTCAGAACCCTCAGGTTGTTTTTCAGAGTCCATAGTCTCTCATGGTTCATCGCCCCCTCCAATTTCCCTCAACTCCCTTCTCCTCTCCATCTCCCCATGTCCTCCATGTTATTTGTTATGCTCCACAAATAAGTGAAACCATGATAATTGACTCTCTCTGCTTGACTTATTTCACTCAGCATAATCTCTTCCAGTCCCGTCCATGTTGCTACAAAAGTTGGGTATTCAT
>PISX010031608.1:0-17186 GCA_004024625.1 Mellivora capensis
TTTTTAATGTGGCATTAACCCTTTTATGCCAGGAGATGCCACTTCCATGAGTCATACTTTACTACAGTAAAAGAAAATGCTTTGGTTCAAATCACAGGTTTGCCAGATGCTAGCCAAGTGACTTTGGGCAAGCCACCCAACAAATCTCTAAGAACTTTCCTTTATCCTTCTCTCCCATATACTGTAAATATTATCAGCTCTGCCAACTCTGCTGAGTTGCAGGGATGATTATATGACACAAGGGATATTAAAATAATTTAAATACTCTAAAGTCATCTCATAAAAAAGATAAATCAGGACCCAGACATATGGAAAAAATACTCAATCTTGCAAGTTATCCAAGAAGTACAAAAAGAGAAACAACATTTTAGCAGTTATTCCTGTGGCTGAATAAATTAGTATAAATCCTTTCAGAAAACAATTTGGCAATACATTTCAATTGTCCAAAAATACTTATATTTTGAGTCTAAAATGACTTTTAAAAAAGTAATATGTGCTTTACTGGTATTTATCAAATGCTTCCTATGTGTTGCACATAGCACCAAGCACTTCACAACTTTATGTATGTTAATTTACTTAGTGCTTCTTCTTAAAACATAAAACAAAACCAAATTCTATCAGGTTTTATTATCATCTGAATTACAAATTTGGAAATGGGCGCAGAAACCCAACACCATTTAGGTTAGGCTTCACGCTAGTATGGAACGGGGATGGAAATTGATTTAAGGTGATTTGGCTTCAAAGTTCTTACTCTTTATTTCTCTATGGAACAACTTCTAGAAGTTCATCCTGAGAAAGTAATCCAAAAGAAGGAAAAAGCAAGGAGTTTAAAGATAATTTTTTTAAGATTTTATTTATTTATTTGACAGGCAGAGATTACAACTAGGCAGAGAGGCAGGCAGAGAGAGAGAGGAGGAAGCAGGCTCCCTGCTGAACAGAGAGCCTGATGCGGGGCTTGATCCCAGGACCCTGGGATCATGACCTGAGCCGAAGGCAGAGGCTTTAACCTACTGAGCCACCCAGGTGCCCCTTAAAGATAATTTCTTAAGTATTTTGTATATACCTGAAAACATGTGGAGCAATGTAAGTAAAGATTTAGGAAGTGAAGGCATATCTGATCAATTCATAGAACTATCATAGAACTATCATAGAACACTTAAAATAATCAATGAAATGCTAAGTACAGTATTTATGATGTAGATTTTAAAAAATTAAATTATCTGAATTCCTTATCTTTACCATATTAGGGTTATCAGATTGCCAGAATTTTTGCTCAGCCCTCAGTAGCACTATAAGTTTTCTCAAGGACTATGAAGAAGCACAAAATGGTCTCCTTCCTATGACAAGACAAAATTCACAAATCGGAGTGATGTCACTAGGAATTCCTTGTTTCCATGAATACTAGGCAACAGCAAAGAACCAATGAGACGTAACTCACTATTTTAAGGCAAGAACATACATTCTGGTGTTAAACTCAGAAAAAATTAGATACAGATGAGCAATCAAAGATGCTGTCCCAGGAGAAGGGAAATAGTCTTGGTGGAACATATGCCTGGAGTGGTTTTTGTTACTTACAATCTTCTCCATTAGAGAAGTGAAACTACTTTCAAGAACAATTTCTTGGGGCGCCTGGGTGGCTCAGTGGGTTAAGCCTCTGCCTTTGGCTCAGGTCATGATCCCAGGGTCCTGGGATCGAGCCCCGCATCGGGCTTTCTGCTCAGCGGGGAGCCTGCTTCCTCCTCTCTCTCTGCCTGCGTCTCTGCCTACTTGTGATCTCTGTCAGTCAAATAAATAAAATCTTAAAAAAAAAAAACACAAAACTTTAGAAAAAAAACAAACAATTTCGTTTCCTTTGTCCATTTCTTTTCTCTTCCCTTGGGCAGAAAAAGAACTCAATTATTAAAAGATAGACACATGCTCCTTTGGTGGGCCAACTTAGTAGTCCACAAACCTAAAAAGTAAAAAGCTCCGATCAGACATCCAAATTTAAAGCAAATGCTCAAAAGGACAGAAGTCTGTGGTCACACGTGGCACTCTATTGCTCTTCAGCCATAGTAGTGGCTACAGCTGGATCCTGAATGTCTCAGCTTTACAGCATTTTCACTATGAGGTGTCTCTATTCAGGAAGATGGTTTGGAACAAAAACAAAACAAAACAAAAAAAACAAACAAAACCAAATAGTGACATAAGGCTGTAGAGGTGGTCAGACCTGGCTTTCGATCCTGTGTCTGCCACTTTTGAACTGTGTGACCGTGAGAATGTGGCATAACGAAGCTCCTGAAGGCTCAGCTGCCCTCCTGTGCTATGTGAGCCTGGGCCGGTCACTGCGGCTTCCTGGGCTTCCATTCCCTCATTCACAGAACAGTGAAATAACTATCTCAGAGGATTGTTCTGAGGATTAAAAGAGTTAAAATTGGTTTCCTCTTCCTCAACTAAAAATTGAGGATAAAAATGTAATACTCATTTTGAGGATCATTATTGTCTATGATGAGTGCTTGAGCTACTGGCTCACACATGACAAGCACTCAATAAATAGTACTTATGGTAATTATTTTTTAAAAGATGCTCGAAATTAAAAATCTTAAATGTAAAACTTGCAAAAAAAAACTAATGTGTTTGTTCATTTCGGTATGTATTCACCGATTTGTTTGGTGGGATGAGAGACTATCATTTAAACATCTAATAAGCATTGCCTATTTTATTCTTTTTATTACTATGGTTTTAGACCTGAATCTCATTTCTTCTTCCTAGCATACAAAATGCAGGAATTCTTCTGTTATGAGAATTGCAACAATCAATAGAGGGAAGGATATGATCAAAGCTGAGAGGCTGATGTGTTCCTATTCCTCTGCTCCTGTGATTTTTTTTTTTTTAAAGGGAGGAATGGTTTATATATTATAGTTTATTGGATTTTGGAGTTTTCACATTTTTACTTAAAATGGAGCACTTGTCAACTCAAATAAATGCAGATCTTGCTATTTTCTTTTTGTGTCTTGTAAAAAAAACAAAAACAAAACACAACATAATGGGCTTATGAAACATGTAATAGGGGCAGCCCAATAAATCCTACAAAGCCCTTGATTCAATCCATTTGCCCAGGCTGACTCCACAAATCAGAGACTGTGCTTTAGTTGCCTTACATGCAACAAACTGGGCACCTTTAGGAAAACAGAGGCACACAGGACCTGATCACCAAGCACCCCCCACCCCAACCCCTCCCTATAACTGCAGGGACATGTTTTATGCAAAGCAGCTTTTTGTTTTAAGCACTGGAAGTTAATTCTTTGACAACTCCTACCCCATGCCTGCCCTGAGCTAGGGCCAGCAGTATGAAGAAAGCCATCAACAGGGAAGTGAACGCCTGGTATCATGGAGCTTACAGCTGAGTACAGGACAGAGACATTCACCACATACATAATCCAAAAGGACACCATCACAAACATACACAATGCCATTCAAAGGAAAGAAAGGAGGGAGAAGATAACAAAAACCCCTGACCTACACTGTGGTGGAAGCATCAGTGGAAGCCTCTCATAGAGGTGACACTGAGATATGAAGCATGCGTGAGTGTTAACTAGTCAAATTAGTCCACTGTACTGAAGAAAGAATTCCAGGCAGATGCAACAGCACATACAAAGGCCCTGTGGTAGGGAAAATCCAGGTGCCTTTACAGAACTGTAGGAAGTTCAGAGCTGCAGAAATAGGAGATGGTACCCTGCCCCAGGGGGGCCTGGAGATCAAGCTTAGAGTTTTAGTCTTTTTTCAGTGAACAATATATGGACACTGAAATGTCATAAATATTGGTGTAACATGATTACCGTATGCTAAACATAGCACCAACTTAGGTTGTGAGCATTTCTTAAAATTCATTTAACACTTTCTCTGCAACCTCAAAACATGTCCAAGGAAAGAGAATCTCTTGAAGTAGTCCATGCTGGAAGCGTGTTTATGAAGTCACGTTAACAGTCAGGCTGTTGGACATTACAAGCCCAATAACGATCTGCCCTAATGATTTGTGTACACTCGGATCCACAGAAGGGGAACTGCTTCAGATTGGCTCTTGGCATAGTTGTCTTTTCCTCTTTGTGGTTTAAAAAAAAAAATGATTCTAAAATGTAGCCATTTCTTACAAACTTGCCTGAAACTTGCTCCTGACAGTTGCATTTTTCTCAAATGAAAAAGCAATATCATGTTGTAATTCAACATTTTCCTTCCATAGTAAACTGCCTACTTATGCCAGATCATCAGACCATTTTGGTAGCTCAATTTGTAACTGCTTCTCCAATATTGGTATGCATCCCCTTCAAGGTATTATTTTGTCCTTACTCCGTTTCTCACTTCCAGTCTCCACCATCTGTTCTGTAAGGCTGCAGGTCCCTTTGTCCCACCCTAGAAGGACAGGGAATCCCACGAGGGTGAGATATATTGAGAGAGAATTTTATGGTTGTAGCTGCAATTCCCTGTTGTATAATTATGGGACAAGGAGTTTGAATCCTGTGTCTTTTCTCTCTGCACAGCTACTAGTTTGTCATCAATAAAACAGAGTTTGAGCATAAACTGGAAAATACTGCTCTATTTTGAGTTCAGAAGAAGAGAAAAAGAAATGAGGTCAACTTGCTTCTTCACTGCACTGTACTGTTTATAAGGGAGGACCAAAGGGATCAATCCAGGATAGTTTTCAGATAAATTCTACTAAGAGTCCTTCTGTGGCTGGGTGTCACAATGCAAGGAAATTGCTCTATAAACAAAACCACGGAAGTTACCAAAATGATAAGTGCCTGGTCACACTCATTTTTCCAGGAGTCCTAGAAGGTAACTAGGTCTTAGAGAAAAGGGCACTGGGAGAGATCAGCTGCTTTCATCATTCGGCAGCTCCAAGAGAGACACAGTTTTCTCATCTGCGAAATGGGCATAATAATCTTTCAGGGACAGCCAGCACTGTTGCTGTGATCTCTGGCAACACCACTTTCCTGTGGCAATTCTTTCCCACAGTTTTCTAGTTTGGCCCCTTGTTTGCTCCTTTCACAGGATTAGTCACAATTTACAATTATTTTATTCATTTGCTCTTGGTTTTCTGTCTACCTCTTGCATTGGAAGAGACGCCCCTGAAAGCAAAGCCTATACTATATTCTCACCTCCAGCACAGGTCTGGCCCAGTGCAGCTACTGCACACACATTGACTATGGGAGTGAGGGACAGAATTCATGAAGAAATCAATGTAGGCCACTGGGATTATTTTATTTTTCTTATTAGCAACCATGCTCCCATGGAAGTCACAGGATTTCTCCAACCTTCACTTTCGTTTTGATCTGTAAAAGGGGGAGGATACCAGCCTTGTCTATTTCACAAGGTTGACACAGGCATCAAATTGGATGATATAAGCACATAAAAGTGTCTTAATACATGTATAGCTACATATAATATGGAAGACATGTAAAGGAAGAACAAGTCTGGGTATGGGAATAAGGAAAGGACAGCAATTCTAACTCATGGAGGAGTTTTTTGGGACCAAAGGTAGCGTCCATCATCACCACCAACCACCACAACAATGGCAGCTGAATTCTGAGGCAGTGAAGTCCTGCTTCCCCTTGTGCATGACACTGTGTAGTAGGGACTATTTTTATCCCGGTTTTACAGGTGAGGCTCAGGATGTTTGAGTCACCGGCCCATGGCGACATAGTGAGTCAGCCAGTGGGAATTCAGCGGGCAGCCTATCTTGTTTCTACCTAACAGCCACTATCCTTCAAGTCAGCACAGAGTTATCTATGCCGAGGAAGGGAAAAAAGAAACACTATTTGAGGTAGAAGGAATGGGAAACTTCCCCATGTGTTTATCCACACACCCTATCTACTGTCATTGGAAACAGTGAGACCAAGTTAGAAGTTGTTCTTCCAGGTTTTTATCTGGGTTTATATATATGGTAGCTATGTAACTGGTGAGCACATTTTTATTCTCAGAAAAAACGAATATGATGCTGCACAGGCTATAAAACCCTAAAACGCTTTTAGTGTCCATATTTCTCTTGGGAAGTGGGAAGGGGGGGAGAAAAAAGGAAAAAAAAAAACCACCTGTATTATTAGAAATTCTTCCCAAGGAAAGCTATGCTCCATTCTAAGTTGCTTGATGATACTTGATAAGTCATTCAACAGCACTTGCTCATACCTACCAAAATGACTCTAAGCATCCAACTTATAATACTTCTATTGCTTAGAAGAGGTACTTTGTTTACAAGGACTGATGCTGAGAAGACGCATACACGTCAATTCTCCTAGTTCAGGAATTCCTTCTCATTAACTGCCTAGCCTGATAGACTTTCTGAACCTGGAAAGGCCATAACTACCATTTTTAAATCCATTGCCTATCAGAGCTAATGAGAAAAATGACACACAGCTCAAATAATTATGCCTTCTAAAATTTATGGGAACCATTTTCCCCCGAGTACCCCTGGGCTTTCAATTTGGTATTCCACTGTCTGGCTTGATTCTGCACAGAATTAAGGACAACTCCTATAGATGCTTTGGTGTGCTGTCCGGCAAGAGGGACTTGAGGGAACACGACTTCAAGTACAAGGGCATTTGGTAGTGACACTTCTTTATACTTTGAAGGGTTTGTGGCAGAAAGAATTCATTTACTGCGGTCCTATAAATATCTATTTCAGAAGGCTGAAGATAGCCAGACCCTTACCTGGGTATCTGGTCAAGGCTTAGGGAAATGAGCTTTAGGAGTTTAGTGCTATATTTGCACTATTTAGTGGAGACAAGGACCCGGCCTGCCATCCACACCTCTTATACTTGGGTTGCGCTAATATAGTGTTATATGGCAATATTCTTCTATGTTAATATGTTATTTTATTTTATTTTTTTAAAGATTTTATTTATTTATTCGACAGAGAGATTACAAGTAGGCAGAGAGGCAGGAGGAGAGAGAGGGGGAAGCAGGCTCCTTTCTGAGCAGGGAGCCCGATGCGGGGCTTGATCCCAGGACCCTGAGATCATGACCTGAGCCGAAGGCAGAGGCTTAACCCACTGAGCCACCCAGCGCCTTTAATATGTTATTTTAATGTGCCTTTCATTTTCTTCCTTCTTCTCTCCCTCCTTTCTTCTTTCCTTCTTTCCTTGTAACTATCTCTCAGCCTTGGAAGCTATCGCTCTTATTCACTCTTTTTAGTCAGTTTATAAAATAACACAGGAGAACAGGAAAAAAAAAAATACCGACTTTTGAGTTTTAGAAGCCAGCATCATGTGGTCAGTATTAGGTCCTGAGCTTCAAAAGTTGAAGTCCTGAAAGATTCAGGACACACACAGTATATGCCATACACAAGAGGACTGGAAGGATTAGATTAGATCTAAGTTAGCCTCCTCCCCCAGCCTCTAACAGACACTCAGGAATGGAAGAGGAGAAGGAAGAGATCAAGGGGAAGCACAAAGGCGAATGCTGGCTTGTGTCCCTGGAAAGGGTCCTAAGCTTGTCATCTCCCCCACTATGGTCACAGAAGGGCTAAGGAAGTATTCAAAAATCAGAACTGAACCTGGAGAAGTTCTGAGGCCAGGACCAAGAATCAAATGTAGTCAATTTACATCTCTACTATTAAGGGCCAGAATAGGCAAGTACATTCCTGCAGGTGGATTCATGCCCAGTAAGGAGTCATGGAGAGATGCCAAAGGCACAGAGCAAAGGGACCTCATAAGCAACTCCTATATGCTGGCCTTGGAAAAGCCCTAACTACGGTTTAACCCCATTGATGGGTGGATTGAGGGACTCTAAAAATGGATTAAATTTTGACAAACTATTAGAATAGAGTCTTGTGAACAAAATGAAACTATAGAAAACAATCAGAAGTTACATTTTTTAACACTACTCATTTTGTGACCTGAGTTGTACCTACTTTAATAGAGAACCACAGGCGAGGCTACACTAATCATTGCTCTCAGAATCAAGAATTGCCACCATCTTGCTCACCTGCTCTCAAATTTATCTGGTGAAATAATGGACATAGCTACTGAGTTTCTGCCCATCAAAAAGAAGCCATATTTTTGTTCTTAAATTCTTTGAAAAAGATAATCACATTGATTTTAAAATAATACAAGAAGATAACTTTTCATATCTAAGTGCATTAAAGACAAAGCCACAGAACAAACATGGCATTTAATGTTATACTAAAGCATTAAAGCCCCCCCCCTTTTTTGGATGATTCCATATGGGAACCAAATGTCCAAAAATGTAATTTTCTTTTATGGACATGGGATTTGTATCCAATACTCCTTTTCCAGAAAGAATTAAAAGAAGTTTTCCAAGAACAATGAGGACTTCAGATGTGACGTTCAGGTAATTCTAATTTGGGGAATTCTATATTAATTATTGCTTCATTTAGCTAAATTCTATTAGTAAATGCACTCAAATAGATGTTATAAAATGCTGTGCTAGATCCACAAAGTCATATACTTGCAGTGTAAGTCTTGACAGTTTATTTTTTTGTTTTGTTTTATAATTCGGACACAAGCTTCCTGATGTACACTTTGAAGAGACTTCAACTTTGAAGATGGTGATCTCCAATAAATGCATTATGAGCCACACAACTAGATAAAAGAGCCTGGCCACCTCTCTGTATTGAGCCTCCTCTGTTTTAGAAATCGTGATTGAGTAGGTAAGTGACCATTTGGGCCACTTGTCTTTTTCTTCACTTTAAATGATCACCTTTGTGCTTTATAAAGAGTGAGCCTGTGAGACCTTATGCCCCCACCCTCAGCCCTAACAAAAGCAGAACGCCAGGCCCATGTGTGCATGCTCACTTTCTCTTGCTCTCCTCCTGCAACCTTGCTGGGTAGCCTCAGGTGTGTTGTGTAATTTCCAGTCTTTTAAGTAATAAACGTATCTATTCACAGTTTCCTGATGGTTGTTGATGAAGGAGGCCTTGAAATCATAGTAAGAACCTTAAAGTCCAGTCCAGTCACAACACTGGTAATTGACAGTTTGACACCAGCACAAGAACAGTTGGTGTAACTGGCAGGATTGCATGTTTACTCTTGCAGTTAATGGAGGGGAATGCCCTACACCTGCAACTTGCTTACTAACAACTTAACTCAGGTGGGTAATGCCATCTAGGAAAGGAGCACCATTAGCCTGGGGTGTGTTTTGTTGCTGTGTGTGTGTGTGCATATTGCCTGTGTCACGTGTTGCCTGCAGTATCCAAACCAAGAGGTTATAGCCGCCACAGAACGCCAATGATCTCCCCAGAGCATTGTGATCAAGGCCATATGGTCTAACGAGACTGTTACACTACTAATTAGAAGGACTTAATCGACTATTAATGTGTGTAGGGTCCTGAAGACCTCAAGGCCAAGGAGAGCTAAGGAGGGTGAACTGGATGGCAAGGGTTTTGTCACCACCCAGGGTGAGGCTCTGGGCCAAAGACATGAGGAAAAGATCCCCCTAGATGGAGGACAGGAGACCTCTACCTGAGACTACTGAGTTTGCGGTTTGTGCCTAGGCTACGTGTCCTAACCCAGTTAGTGAAATAGCCTTATATCCAGAAGGCTGCAGCACTGCAGGAGGGGAAATCTAACAAAGGCCTCACAGTCTCTGTGTCACCACTTTACTAACTACTATTTATTGCTCTTTGTTCTCTGGCCAGATGAGATTTTTCTGGGTCCACCCTGGGTATCACATTTCTAAAACCTTAATGGTCAAATATAAATGTGCTGAACATCCGGTGCCAGTGGCTTCTATGAACCACGAGGAGGTACACCAGCTCCTTGACAAATGCAAAACCCAAGGGACACTTCCCAGGTGTTATTCAATGCCATGCTTACCAATGTGCCAGGACCCCGGTTTATGCTCCAGAAGCCTAGGGGCTTTCCTCAAAGACCCTGTGCATATCTCACTAGTGGAAGAAGCTTCCAATCCCAGAGAAGTCTCTCAGGACACCCTGGGAAAGACAAGCAGCCACTTACAGAGAGGTTTCACTGTGGCATTATCTAAAATGTTCCAGCAATAACACATAAGTTTAAGATAGGGGAAAAATCAAGAAGTAGAAAATAAGAAAGAAAAAAAAAAACCAAACTCACAAACACAAACCATACAAATCTCTCCTCAAGATTTTATGCAACAAGAAGAGCGGGGAACTAACTTGGTATTGCAGGTTTTCTTGTTTGTTTGGAATAGGCTCTCAATTGTTAAGGCTGCTGAAATGCATCAACTGACTAGTATCTCTTAACACCCTAAAATCTGTAAAATTGTTTTTAAAAATTTTTTAAGATTTACTTAGAACAAGGGCGCCTGGGTGGCTCAGTGGGTTAAAGCCTCTGCCTTCAGCTCGGGTCATGATCCCGGGGTCCTGGGATCGAGCCCCGCGTCGGGCTCTCTGCTCAGCAGGGAGCCTGCTTCCTCCTCTCTCTCTGCCTGCCTCTCTGCCTGCTTGTGATTTCTGTCTGTCAAATGAATAAAATCTTTAAAAAATTTAAAAAAAGATTTACTTAGAACAAGAGAGAACACAAGTGGGGGGGGTAAGAAAGAGAGGGAGAGAGAATCTGAAGCAGACGCCCTTCTGAACCCAGAGCCAGATACACGGCCCCATTCCTGAACCCTGAGATCATGACCCGAGCTGAAATCAAGATTTGGTGGCTCAACTGACTGAGCCACCCAAGGGCCCCTATAACCTTCTTCAAGATCCATCAGGGCTATCTGCTCATTTCCACCAAGATACAGCACATTCTGAGTCCCCTCAGCTTTCCCTTGATCACGGCAGAACTAAGAAATGCACCTCATGAACCATTCCTGCCATGAAGGGAAAAGCCAACAAGGTAACAGAGGCCCCTCATGAGGAAGAAGGGAAATGGAAGACAAACGGGTCTGGAGCCACTGATATTCCTAACAGGGCCTTCCCTCTCCTCACTTGGATATTTATTGTCTGGCCACTTGCCCATCCTTCCAAAAGAGCAATCACTGTATGGCTCACAGTGAATGGAAAACATTAACATAAAGGCTTTCTCCTGCTGTGCAAAATTGGTGTGGTCCAAGGGGTTTATCATGTCCATGACCAGAGTGACCCAGAAGACCCCCTCTTCATTTCCCACCCTGAAGAGGTCCCATCTGACCCTCAGTCCAGAGAATTATTCTCTATGGGGTATTCCCCCTAATTACAAGGCTGCTACATTTTAATTGGGACTTCCAAAGCTATTCAAAAGGCAGTCAAACTCCTAGGAGGAAAACTTACATTTCCTGTCTCTGTTCCTTGAAGATAAAAGTCTTACCATGTCTTTGAAATATAAACATCCCAGGAGGGAACTAAACTTGTTGGGGAATGAATAAAGAAAAAAAAAAAAAAGAGAGAGAGAGAGAGAGAGAAAGAGGCCTTTTTAAAAATACAAACTGGTAAGTCAGTCAGAGAAAGGCAAATGCCATTATGATTTCACTTATATGTGGAATTTAAGAAACAAAACAGATGAACATATTGGGAGTGGGGAGAGGTAAACCAACCATGAGAAGACTCTTAATGATGGGGGAACAAACAGAGTTGATGGAGGGAGGTGTGTGGGGAATGGGCTAGATGGATGGGTGATGAGTATTAAGGAGGGCACTTGTTATGATGAGCACTGGGTGTTGCTTTAAGTGATAAATCACTGAATTCTACTCCTGAAGCCAATATTGTGCTGTATGTTAACTAACTAGAATTTAAAATAAAAATTAAAAAAAAATAAAATACAAACTGATAGAAAGGCTCTAGATCACAGGTCCCTTAATTAAGATTATTTGTCAAGGATAAATTAAAAACTTAGACGTCTTCCCACAAACATTAGCAAAAAGCTTTTAGCAGAACTCCTTCTGCCTGCCAGAGACACAATTACTTAGCAACAGCTGAGTTTTGGATGATGCCTGCTTCATGGCTACAGTTTGGAATGAAACCAAGAGATCGGTATCTGCCTGCTTCTGTAGGTCCATGTAGGTATATTACAGATATGGTATTTTCCCTACCTCTGGAAAGTATTTCCAAAATTTTGTAAAAGAGCTCTATCTAATGGCTTAGAAATAAGCACAGCTATGAATTAAGTATTTTTAAATCCCGGAAATGTGACAGAAACTAACCCAAATGTTTTTCACGTTCATGTTATATATCTTTAGAATTCATGAGGTATATTCATATATTTGCCAATCTAAAGAATGCTAGTTTTTTTTTTAATTTTTTTAAAATTTATTTATTTGTCAGAGAGAGGGAGAGAGCGAGCGAGCACAGGCAGAGTGGCAGGCAGAGGGAGAAGCAGGCTCCCTGCTGAGCAAGGAGCCTGATGTGGGACTCGATCCCAGGACGCTGGGATCATGACCTGAGCCGAAGGCAGCTGCTTAACCAACTGAGCCACCCAGGCGTCCCAAGAATGCTAGTTTAATAGGCAGTTCACAATTAGTTTTCACAAGAAAGGATTTTGAGGGTTAAAGAATTCCAATATATGGCATTAAAGTTACTGGAAATAAGGGAAACAGTTGTATGCAAGGAAAGTGTAAAGACCTATTTAGCCAGAGGCTTCCATCAAGGTTAAAACAATAATGTTAAAACAATAACGTTGTTTAACCCTTAAACTGTCCCTGCTCCCCTTCCCCCAGGGGACTTACTTAAAAACAAGTCCAGGAAACCAGCCCCCGGTAACAAAGCCCAGATACAAGGGTGGGTCAGGCCAGGTGGAGACATCCGATCAGTCGGGGGTTGCATACTGTCTCCCTAGCTACCAAGGAGTATGGGCCCCGCCCTTTGGGAGCCTTTTGGTCACCAATTCTAAGGAGGGTGATAGGCTAGGTCAAATGTCTACTGTAGGGCAAATTGTAATTCAATTGGCCACTTAAGTGTGACCTAACATGACTGTGGAGTTTCCTGTGTGTTTACAATCTCATTGGCCACCTCTGCGTGGCCAGGCCTGACTGCATGGCCTTTGCCCTTAAAAGCCAGTCTGTAAAACAGAGAAAGGTCGCCCTCTCTGTAAGAGGCTCAGCCCTGGCCGGTCAGTCTGATTCTTGATGCCTGGCGCGAAATAAAGCTTTGCTTGATCTTCGCTTTGTATCAGTCTCGCTCCTTTAATCACGGACCCATTATTGGGGGACCCAACAGAAAGTAGGATCTGTTTTTGCCTGAGAACAGATAGGAAAAAAAGAAAAGGTATGAAGATACATTTTTGCTATGAGGAAAGAAAAGTAAAGTTGTCCTAAAAGAGAACATTCTTTCAGCATGGGAACAAGGGAAACGAAGGACAAAATGGTACAGAAAATGAGGAAGAAAGAAATTTACCTTATAAAAGGCAAATTTGTAGTCATATTGGCTAAAAACTATTTTGTTATAAGGATTTGAAAATTAAGCTTTAATACCAAGTATATTCATGTAAAATTAAATTTCATTTTCTTCTGCTAAAAGGACAAGTTTTCTTAGACTACTGATCTGCTCTTGATAAGAATTTGTGAGAGCAAGGTTTTTTGTTTTGTTTTTACCCTTTGAAGTAAGCTGCCTGGAAACCAAAGATTTTTGTGTCTTGTCAAAATACATCCCTGTGTTTCTTAATAGATCTTTGATTATTTAAGAAGGCCAGTCCTTCTTGGGTAGTTTAGTTGTGTGTCTGCCTGCAGCTAGGGTCATGATCCTGGGTTCTGGGAGAGCCCCACATCAGGCTCTTTCCCTCTTGCCTCTGTGGGGAACCTGCTTCTCCCTCTCCCTCACTCTACTTGTACTCTCTTTTGCTCACTCTAATAAATAAATAAGTAAATAAAATCTTTAAAAGAGGGGAAAAAAGGCTGTCCTTCTATATTAAAAGAGCTAAGTTGCTTTAAAACATAGACATACACATACACACACACACACACCCCTATGTAACTTTGTGTATTTGTCTGCAAAGTCTTCAATGATCACTTTGATTAAATGGAAAATTGACCTATGATCCTATTCCACCAAGTATCCAAACACTTTGATATTTTTGACAAACTTCACTCAAATAAAATTCTAACTTAAGTTGTTCTGACCTTCAACAGTCTAGGGTTTTCCAGAGAATCCCTGGAATGTGTCACAATGTCTTCTCTCTCTTTATCAGAATTGAGAGACAGAGAAAAGGATGTTACTTGAATTAGGCCTATTTGATATGTTAATTTATATGGGAAGTTGTCAAATAAGGGATGATAAACTTAAAGTTATATTATATGGGGAAATGTTATTAATATAAGTATCTTAGAAATTGTACAAAATTCCTAAAAATCTGACATATCCTAGGATACTTTTATCACTTATAATTCTATTTATCACCTTAAAATGTTTGTGTCCCAGCAATAGCCTTATTTCCTTTTTAATGAACTCTCATCATTCACCATGGCCATTCTTAAGTCTTTATTATTTACAGTTACTATTACACGGTGATGGTTTTGTAGAGGCGTTTCATCTTAAAGAAAAGTTCATGGAAAGAACTCTGACAGGTACTCTAGAGTAAGTTTCTGCTTGCTTCTAGATATTACAATAACTGGGTAAGAAATTACAGAATTCTAAGGAAACAACTGATTCATAAAACTGCCAACAAAAGATCAACAAGAATTACATGGGACTGAACGAACTGATAAGGAGGATTATAACTTTCATGACTTTTTGTGTGAAATATAGCTGGTTCTTTAATCTTTTGTTTCCCAGATATAAAGAGACCTGTCCTCCTAAGCTATTTATAACTTAAGGTAATTTAGAATATATCTTTGTGAGCGAAGATGAAACATTTATGTCTTTCTCTCTACCTGATCCCTCCAGACTTTGGGAACTCTCAATGGATATTCTTATTTTCATGGTAATATAGTTATTTGCATAAGTTCAATAAGAATCTGTTCTCCTTGTAACAGGACACCATAGGAAACACTGGTTCTATTACCAAGGCCTTGATTGGAATGCCCTATTTGAGAGAGACATGCATAGATTTAGGTATGACCAGACTGCTTTAAGGAACTAAAGTTGCCTTGAAGGAGCCAATAGGGCCCTCTGGAAAAATAGGCTGGTACCTTGTTTTCAGGATTTCCCAGCAGCCTTACCAGGTGAGTAAGGAAGGTCACTTCCTGACAGGCCCAGGAACCTCAGGATATTTGGGGACCTCAAGACGACAGGAATCCACCCACATCTATAGGTACCCCAGGCAGTTTGATGGCAAGTTTTTGGTTTGGCTTCTTAGCCTAAGGAGGTTGTTAAAAGTTCAATCTGAAATTCCTTAAAAGAGATTCCAATAAGGCAGACTTTTAAAAGCCTACATAGTCAATCATTACTCTTGCTGCACTTACATAAGTTTATGTGCAAAGGCCAAAGTTAACTGAATGAAACTGAACTTAATTTGCAAATGAATTAGTCTTTTTAAATTTTTAAAAAATATTTTATTTATTTATTTGACAGAGATCACAAGTAGGCAGAGAGGCAGGCAGAGAGATAAGGGGAAGCAGGCTCCCCACTGAGCCTGAAGCCCAACAAGGAGCTAGGTCCCAGAACCCTGAGATCATGATCTGAGCCGAAGGCAGAGGCTTAACCCACTGAGCCACCCAGGTGCCCCTGCAAATGAATTAGTCTTAATACAGCTATCTTTGATAGAAATTGGGGTAATTGTAGGTGGAAAGACAGGTCAGTAGGAACTATAAAATATGCCTGTGGATATCAACTCTAGTTCTGCTAATTACTGTTGATTTTTTACCTGTTTTTTACCTGTACACTGAATTGTATAGTGAATTGTTATTTCCTTTAATATCTGGCTACAATTTTCCAAACTAAGGCTTCCAATTTTTGGCAAATCCTCTGACTTAGAATCATTGACAACTAAAACTCCCCCTTTTTTTTGAATTACAAACTGAAGTGGGACAACTTGAGGGGCACCTGGGTGGCTCAGTCAGTTGCATCTGCCTTCGGCTCAGGTCATGATCTCAGGGTCCTGGGACCTAGCTCCTTGTTGGGCTTCAGGCTCAGCAGGGAATCTGCTTATCCCTCTCTGCCCCTTTCCCACTGTGTTTTCTCTAATAAACAAATTTAATTTAAAAATAAAGTGGGACAACTTGATATCAACTTCAGAGCAATCACAACAACTCATGTATAGACAGTCTTCACGCATGTTGCTGTGTGGGCCACTCAGATTAGCAGGGACCATGAACTGGCAAAATCTATCAGATTGCCAGTGCTTGCCCTCACTCCATCTGAAGTTGCTTAGAGGCTAACATCTTTGAAATCTTCTCCAACTTAGAAACTACAGTTCCAGTATGCCCAGTTCTTAACCTTTTTTTTTTTTAATTTGTTTTCATAAAAATGCCTCTTATTGGGGCACCTGGGTGGCTCAGTTCGTTAAGCATCTGCTTTCAGCTCAAGTCATGATCTCAGAGTCCTGGGATTGAGCCCTACATTTGGCTCTCTGTTCAATGGGAAGTCTACTTCTCCCTCTCCCTCTGTGTTCTCTCTCTCTCTCTCTCTCTCAAATAAATAAAATCTTTTAAAATATGCCTTATTAAATACTTGTAGGAAATGGGCCCAATGTGGGTTACTATATAGTTGCTTCCTTTAATTGAACTGACCTGTTCTCAGGATTAAGAAACTCATTTGTTCATAGATGGAATCATCTATTAACTCAGGACAGGTTGAAATGTACTTACACTAGATGGCCCAAGATGAGAAAGTATTTCACAATATTACTCAGATCCTTAAAAAGACTATCAGGGTAGGCCCCAGAGATCAGGGACCTATTTCATGGCTGAACCCTCCTTGTTTAGGACAATGATTACAGACTGGATTTCAGACTCTTACCTCTGTAATTATTAAAGAGTTTGTTACTATAATCCTACTTTGATGTATATACTCTCTGGGTTATCATGTGCTCTACCCCTGACTTTCAGCTTATCAGCTACCCAAGAAGTTAATGTCCTCATTGACTTTGATTTCTTGGCATCACAGGGTAGATTGTAGTGGAAGCTCTGACAGGTTTATTTTTGTTCGTTTGTTTCCAGTAATACAAGTACCTGCCTTAAGCTCTGATTGCAGAGCCATCCTTTACAGAGGGCTATCTTTGTAACACATTGCTAGCCACAGGTACAGATCATGAGTCCTGAGGACCTTTCCCCAGTGAGATTCCTGTATTTTAGATCTTGGTTGATTTCAATAACTGACTACTTGGGTCACTTCCCTTTTCACTTTCTGCACTTTAAATTCCCATTACTATTTTTTT
>PISX010031610.1:0-17199 GCA_004024625.1 Mellivora capensis
AAAAAAAAATTTAAAAAAATAGTAAGAGCACAAACCACCTGAACAAATACTTCACTAAAGAAGACAATAAACAGAGGAGGAGGTAAGATGGTGGAGTAGCAGGGGGACCCCGAGCTTGCCTTGTCCCTTGAACACAGCGAGATCAACATCAAATCATTTTGAACAACTAGGAAATCAATCTGAGGATTAAGGAAACAATCTACACAAGTGGAAGGAGAGAACATAATAGCAGGTGTGAGGTTCAGAGCTGTGAATTGGGGAAGAGAAAACCCACAGTCCCATGAAGGGGGCGGGGGGGGGGTTTCCATGGAGCAAAATCAGGGAGCAAACAGGAGAGAGAGCAGCTCATAGCGTTCGCACAATACACTGCAGTGAAGGGATCCCCTGGGTCACACTGGGAGAGACAGTTCCCTTCCTGAGTATTTGGAAGAGGATATTCTGCCTCTCCAAGGACAAAAGGCCAGGTGGGAGCTGGTGAGAAGCCCTTCAACATCTGGGACAGAGTTGCTCTGATGACCTGTTTGCAGCTTTTCGCTGTGCATCACAATAGACTCCAATCACCACGCATGCACTGAGCAACTGTTTTTCTGGGACAGAAGGGTGCCAGGCTGCAAGGCTCCCTTATAGGGGAGGAGATTTAAGAATTGGAGGCCTAGCCACCAGCCAGAGATAAAACATAGGAGAACTGTGGCTCCGGATATGCTGACAGCTGGGTACAGACAGATTCAGGGCAGGGATCTGATGAAAGCCTGGGACACAGTAGAAGACTTGTTCACTTTCTTTTGAGGGCTTCCTGAACAGCAGTGGCTGTGAGTTCTCCACCCCAGAGAAGAGAGTGCAGGGTGATGCCATCTTCCACCACCCCACCCCACCAGCACGACGGACTTGAGAGAGAAACACAGTATCTTCAGTGGAAGCTGGAGTCACATACACCAAACCCTGTGTCCAGTAAGAGCATCTTTACAAGGACAGGTCTGACTGTGAGCCAATGCAGCAGGCCTCTTGCTCAGAAGACTAATGGATATATCAAGTCTACTAATTATAGAGTGCTCCAAAGCATCAGCTTCAATACTGGTAGTAACAGGACCAAGCTTTCTTTTGTCTTCTTCTTCTCTGTCCTCTCCCTCTCCTCTTTCTCCTTCCTTCCCCTCCCCCCTCCCTCCTTGTCCTCCTCCTTCTAATCTTTTTTCTTTGGTATCAGGCATACAGTTTCTTCGTTCATTTGTTGGTTTATTTGTTTCCTTGCCCTGTTTTTGGATCAGCCTTCTTTTTTTTTTTTTCTTTTTGCCTTCTTTCTTATTCTTTGGAATTAGGCTTAATTACGTTCAATATCTGCAAATCAAGCAAGATAATATACGGCAGTATTAAAGGAAAGGATAAGAACCATATGATCCTCTCAATAGATGCAGAAAAGCATTTGACAAAATATAGTATCCTTTCTTGATGAAAATGGATGAAAGACCTAAATCTAAGACAGGAAACCATGAAAATCCTAGAGGAGAAAGCAGGCAGCAACCTCTTTGATCTTGGCTGCAGCAAATTCTTACTACACACGTCTCTAGAGGCAAGAGAAACCAAAGCAAAAATGAACTATTGAGCCCTCATCAAGATAAAAATCTTCTGCACAACAAAGGAAACAACCAAAAAAACTATGTCAACTGATGGAATGGGAGAAGATATTTGCAAAGGACATATCAGATAAAAAGTTTGTATCCAAAATCTATAAAGAACTTATCAAACTCAACACCCCAAAAACAAACAAGAAGTGGGCAGAAGACATGAATGGACACTTTTCTTTTTTTTGGTATTTAAAAATTTTTTTTATTTTTTTATTAACATATAATGTATTATTAGCCCCAGGATTACAGGTCTGTGAATCGTCAGGTTTACACACTTTACAGCACTCACCATAGCTCATACCTTCCCCAATGGAATGGACACTTTTCTAAAGAAGACATTCAGAAAGCTAACAGACACGTAAAAAGATGGTCAACATAACTCATTATCAGGGAAATACAAAGCAAAACCACAATGAGATTCTGACACACCTGTCAGAATAGCTAAAATTAACAATTCAGGAAATAACAGATGTTGGCAAGGATTTAGAGAAAGGGGAATTTTTGATGGGAATGCAAACTGGTACAACCACTCCGGAAAACAGTATGGAGTTCTTCAAAAGGTTAAAAAATAGAACTACCCTACCACCCAGCAATTGCACTACTAGGTATTTACTGAAAGGATAAAAAAATGCTGACTTGAAGGGGCACATGCACCCCAATGTTTATAGCAGCACTATCAACAATAGCCAACCTACGGAAGGAGACTAAATGTCCATCAACTGATGAATTTATAAAGAAGATGTGGTATATTTGGAAATTAATATTGGAATATTACTCAGCAATGAAATTTGCCATTTGCAACAATGTTTGGATAGAGCTATAATGTATTGTGCTAAGTGAAATAAGTCAGTAATAGAAAGACAAATATCATATCATTTCACTCATAGGTGGAATTTATTAAACAAAACAGATGAACACAGGGGAAGAGAAGGAAAAATAAAATAAGATAAAAACAGAGAGGAGCACCTGGGTGGCTCAGTGGGTTAAAGCCTCTGCCTTCAGCTCAGGTCATGTCCCAGGGTCCTGGAATCGAGCCCCGTATCGGGCTCTTTGTCAGCAGGGAGCCTGCTTCCTCCTCTCTCTCTCTCTGTCTCTCTGCCTACTTGTGATCCCTGTCTGTCAAATAAATAAATAAAAATCTTAAAAAAAAAAAAAACAAAGAGGGAGGCAAACCATAATAGGCTCTTTTTTTTATATTGTTTTTATTATCATGTAATGTATTATTTGCCCCAGGGGTACAGGTCTGTGAATTGTCAGGCTTACACACTTCACAGGACTCACCATAGCATATACCCTCCCCAATGTCCATAACCCAACCACCCTCTCCATAATCCCCTTCCCCCAGCAACCCTCAGTTTGTTTTGTGAGATTAAGAGTCTCTTATGGTTTGTCTCCCTCCCAATCCCAAATTATTTCATTTTTTTCCTTTCCTACCCCCCAAACTCCCCAATTTGCCTCTATCAGGGCGATCATATGATAATTGCCTTTCTCTGATTGACTTATTTTGCTCAGCATAATACCCTCTAGTTCCAGCCACGTCGTCCCAAATGGCAAGATTTCATTTCTTTTGATGGTTACATCGTATTCCATTTATATATATACCACATCATCTTTATCCATTCATCTGTTGATGGACATCTAGGCTCTTTCCAGTTTGGTTATTGTGGACATTGCTGCTATAAACATTCGGGTGCACATGCCCCTTCAGATCACTAAATTTGTATCCTTAGGGTAAATACTGGGTAGTGCAATTGCTGGGTCCTAGGGTAGCTCTATTTTCAGCTTTTTGAAGAACTTCCATGTTGTTTTCCAGAGTGGCTGCACCAGCTTGCATTCGCACCAACAGTGTAGGAGGGTTCCCCTTTCTCCACATCCTCTCCAACATCTATCGTTTCCTGACTTGTTAATTTTACTCATTCTGGCTGGTGTGAGGTGGTATTTCATTGTGGTTTTGATTTGTATTTCCCTGATGCCGAGTGATGTGGAGCACTTTTTCATTTTTCTGTTGGCCATCTGGATGTCTTCTTTGCAGAAATGTCTGTTCATGGCCTCTGCCCATTTCTTGATAGGATTATTTGGTCTTTGGGTGTTCAGTTTGAGAAGTTCCTTATAGATTTTGAATACTAACCCTTTATCTGATATGTCATTTGCAAATATTTTCTCCCATTCTGTCCGCTTTTAGTTTTGTTGACTGTTTCCTTTGCTCTGCAAAATCTTTTGATCTATTGATCTATTGATGAAGTCCCATAGTTCATTCTTGCCCTTGCTTCCCTTGCCTTTACCAGTGTTTTTAGGAAGAAGTTGCTTTGGCTGAGGTTGAAGAGGTTGCTACGTGTGTTCTTCTCAAGGATTTTGATGGATTCCTGTCTCACACTGAGGTCTTTGACTCATTTTGAGTCTATTTTTGTTTGTGGTGTAAGGAAATGGTCCAGTTTCATTCTTCTGCATGTGGCTGTCCAATTTTCCCAACACCATTTATTGAAGAGGCTGTCTTTTTTCCATTGGACATTCTTTCCTGCTTTGTCAAAGATTAGTTGACCATAGAGTTGACGGTCTATTTCTGGGCTCTCTATTGTGTTCCACTGATCTATATGTTTTTGTGTGTGTGTGTGTGCCAGTACCATACTGTCTTGATGATGACAGCTTTGTAATAGAGCTTGAAGTCTGGAATTGTGATGCTACCAACTTTGGCTTTCTTTTTCAACATTCCTCTGGCTATTCGTGATCTTTTCTGGTTCCATATAAATTTTAGGATTATTTGTTCCATTTCTTTGAAAAAAATAGATGGTATTTTGATAGGTATTGCATTAAATGTGTAGATTGCTTTAGGTAGCATAGACATTTTCACAATATTTGTTCTTCCAATCCATGAGCATGGAATGTTTTCCATTTCTTTGTGTCTTCCTCAATTTCTTTCATGAGTACTTTATAGTTTTCTGAGTACAGATTCTTTGCCTCTTTGGTTAGGTTTATTCCTAGGTATCTTATGGTTTTGGGTGCAATTGTAAATGGGATCGACTCCTTAATTTCTCTTTCTTCTGTCTTGCTGTTGATGTATAGAAATGCAACTGATTTCTGTGTATTGATTTTACATCCTGACACTTTACTGAATTCCTGTATGAGTTCTAGCAGTGTTGGAGTGGAGTCTTTTGGGCTTTCCACATAAAGTATCATATCATCTGCAAAAAGTGAGAGTTTGACTTCTTCTTTGCCAATTCGGATGCCTTTTATTTCTTTTTGTTGTCTGATTGCTGAGGCTAGAACTTCTAGTTCTATGTTGAATAGCAGTGGTGATAGCGGGCATCCCTGTCATGTTCCTGACCTTAGGGGAAAGCTCTCAGTTTTTCCCCATTGAGAATGATACGCATTGTGGGTTTTTCATACATGGCTTGGTTGATATTGTTTCTATTTCATTGATCTCTGCTCTGATCTTTATTATTTCTCTTCTACCACTGGGTTTAGGCTTTCCTTGCTGTTCTTTCTTCAGGTCCTTCTGGTGTAGGGCTAGGTTGTGAACTTGAGACCTTTCTTAGTTCTTGAGAAAGGCTTGTATCACTATATACTTTCCTCTCAGGACCGCCTTTGCTATGTCCCACAGATTTTGAACATTTGTTTCCATGAATTTTTTCAATTCCTCTTTAATTTCCTGGCTGACCCATTCATTCTTTAGTAGGATGCTCTTTAGCCTCCATGTATTAGGTTCTTTCCAGCTTTTCTCCTGTGATTGAGTTCTAGCTTCAGAGCATTGTGGTCTGAAAATATGCAGGGAATGATCCCAGTCTTTTGATACCAGTTGAGACCTGATTTCGGACCTAGGATGTGATCTATTCTGGAGAATGTTCCATGTGCACTAGAGAAGAATGTGAATTCTGTTGTTTTGGGATGGTATGTTCTGAATATATCTGTGATGTCCATCCTGTCCAGTGGTCATTTAAGGCCTTTATTTCCTTGTTGATCTTTTGCTTGGATGATCTGTCCATTTCAATGAGAGGGGTGTTAAAGTCCCCTAATATTATTGTATTATTGGCGATGTGTTTCTTTGATTTTGTTATTAATTGGTTTATATAGTTGGCTGCTCCTATGTTAGAGGCATAGATATTTAGAATTGTTAGATCTTCTTGTTGGACATACCCTTTAAGTATGATATAGTGTCCTTCCTCATCTCTTATTATAGTCTTTGGCTTAAAATCTAGTTTATCTTATATAAGGATTGCCACCCCAGCTTTCTTTTGATGTCCATCAGCATGGTAAATTGTTTTCCACCCCCTCACTTTAAATCTGGAGGTGTCTTTGGGTCTAAAATGAGTTTCTCGTAGACAGCGTATTGATGGGTCTTATTTTTTTAAAGATTTTATTTATTCATTTGACAGAGATCACAAGTAGGCAGAGAGGCAGGCAGAGAGAGAGGAAGAAGCAGGCTTCCTGCTGAGCAGAGAGCCTGATGCAGGGCTCGATCCCAGGACCCTGGGATCATGACCTGAGCCAAAAGCAGAGGCTTTAACCCACTGAGCCACCCATGGATAAATGTTTTTTATCCATTCTGATACCCTGTGTCTTTTGCTTGGGGGCATTTAGCCCCTTTACATTCAGGGTAACTATTGAAAGATATGAATTAGTGCTATTGTATTGCCTGTAAGGTGACTGTTACTGTATATTGTCTCTGTTCCTTTCTGGTCTACTACTTTTAGACTCTCTCTTTGCTTAGAGGACCCCTTTCAATATTTCCTGTAGGACTGTCTTGGTATTTGCAAATTCTTTTAATTTTTGTTTGTCCTGGAAGCTTTTTATCTCTCCTATTTTCAACGATAACCTACCTGGATATAGTATTCTTGGCTGAATATTTTTCTCATTTAGTGCTTTGAATAGATCATTCTTCTTTCTGGCCTGCCAGGTCTCTGTGGATAAGTCTGCTGCCAATCTAATATTTCTACCATTGTATGTTACAGACTTCTTGTCCTGAGCTGCTTTCAGGATTTTCTCTTTGTCACTGAGACTTGTAAATTTTACTATTAGGTGTGGGCCTATTTTTATTGATTTTGAAGGGGGTTCCTGTGCCTCCTGGATTTTGATGCTTGTTCCCCTTGCCATATTAGGGAAGTTGTCTACTATCATTCACTCCAATATACCTTTTGCCCCTCTCTTTCTTTCTTCTTCTTCTGGAATTCCAATCATTCTAATATTGTTTCATCTTATGGTATCACTTATTTCTCGATTTCTCCCCTCATGGTTCAGTAGTTGTTGGTCTCTCTTTTGCTCAGATTCTTAATTCTCTGTCATTTGGTCTTCTATATCACTAATTCTCTCTTCTGCCTCATTTATCCTAACAGTAAGAGTACTAGGCTCTTAAATATAGAGAACAAACTGAAGGTTGCTGGAGGGAAGGTGGATGGGGATTGGGCTAAATGGGTGATGGGTTTTAAGGAGGGCACTTATTGGGATGAGCACTGGGTGTTACATGTAAGTGATGAATCACTAAAATCGACTCCTGAAACCAACACTATATTATATGTTAACTAACTTAAATTTGAATTTTTTAAAAAAGAAGATATGAATAGCTAAAAAAGCAAATGAAATATGTTCAACATCATTAGTCATTAGGGAAATGTAAATTAAAATTAAAATGATATGTCACTATATGTACACAGTGGAATGACTAAAATTAAAAAGACAGACGATACCAAGTGTTACTGAGGCTATAAAACTGGAACTCTCATATATTTTGGTTGCAAGAGGAAGTGGTGCTATCACATTAGATACCAATTTGGCAGTTTCCTGGAGTAATCTTAGAAATTCATAAACAATCTATGGAATCCCTTTCCCAGATTTCCCCCCTATGCTATCTCCCATGTGCACCCCCAAACCTCTCCCCAGCTTCTGGTTCCCCAAAGCTCTCCTCTCTAGTCCTCCAGCAAAAAATCTGGCATCTGTTTACCCTTCTCTGCCACTCAGTCCCTGTGACTGCATCCACATCTGGACCAAGTGGGAGGAGGATAGAAAGAGAAAAATAGCAGTAAGTCTTTGTCCTACTTTCTTGGGACTATACATCCTCCAATAAAAAAAAAAGAAAGAAAGAAAGAAAGAAAAGAAAAGGAAGTTCCTTTCCCTCAGAGTTTAAGGCATGTGTGAACCTTCACTGCCACACTTAGCACTTGCAGAAGAGAAGACCACTTTCTTTCACCTGGAGTCTAAACTAGGAAAATTCTGGTGCTCTAGCTGCCACTCCTTACAGATTTCGGCTGCCTTGAATCTAAGCCAGAGAATTCAAGGGGAAAAGTGGTGAAGTTACCACCAATTTAGTGATACTTCAGATTCTCATCTTCTTCCCCACCACATCTGCTATTTATTTTTTAGAGTTCTCAAATATCTTCTCTCTGCTTTCTGTCCAGGATTTATATGTACATCAAGGGGAGATACAGGGTACAATGTATTCTAAATAACTCTCTCCATATTTACCCTCATCTCTGCACTTATAAAATATGGCAACAAGAGCTGTGCTTCTACTAAGTATTTTAATGCTGCTAAATGATGCTAAACTTTCATCTTAGGGAACAGAAATGATCTGATTATTCACCAAGTACAACCATGCACAACAGCAATTAAACTGTCCCCAAACAAAGCTCTCTAGCCGATAAATATTTAATAAAAATTATAAGTAAACTATTGTGGAGGGGAGTTGATTAGGAGTTCACATAATTTTTTTTAATTATCAAAATTTGGTTTAATAGTTCAAATATAGTAAGTCACTTTGTTATATAATCAGTAACAATTATTTTTCACAGTGAGATTTGTTCATGGAGTAAACTCAAACTGGCAGCACTGGTATATAAAATATGTAGTCTTTAATGTCACTACTTCTTCAATAAATGCCTCAAGATGCCTTCTTCTCACATCACAAGTAAATGTAATTTTGAATTCTAGAGCAAGATTTGGAGAAAGAGATGGAAGAAATTTGAGAAAGAATTTTCTCAAATACAACTTCCAAATTAGGCACCAGACAAGACTAAACTTTTCCTAATGGAGAGTCACTTCTTTTGACTTACATCTCACTTCTTGGTTGATAACCCACAATTCCATGGAGCCGAGGTGCTTAACACCCAGTAGTTCACCACCAGACCCCCACTTTGGGATGAGATGTTCATCCCACTCAGTGCTGAGTATATCCACTCCCTTGCCCAAGGCTCGACCCATGTGAGGCAGCCCACCTTGACCTAAAAACCAATGGTCAAAGGATGGGGGGAAGAGGCAGGAAGGGGTACAGAGACCCACTTCAATTCAAGAAAATTCTGTAGTGCCACCTGAGCTCCTATGCGGTCCTTGGGACAGCTGAAGACTGTGAGTGCTTTGCAGTCCTTTCCTTCTGCTTAAACTTGTTTCTGGTGTTGCTGCTAAGAGTATTCCCCACTAACTCTCTTGCAAATAAACCTGCGAAAGTATTCTGTTTCACAGAATTGGCCTAAGACAATTGAGCAAGCAAGAGAGAAGGGAAAACTTATATAAGCTAATAATACCCTTCGTAAATTAGTTTTTTCACATCACTTTCTGGCTTTACAAAAGGAAATTACAGCAACCTGAAGTACTAAGTCACTAAGAAGAGGCAGGGTGTGAGCAGAAATGCAAATCTTTGACTCCGTAATTTAGCTTAAGATGATGTATCTAAGACAGTTACTAGAAAACTACATGAACATTTATTTTTAAGGATGTTTGTTGCATCATTGTGAAAGACATGAAATAATCTAAATGTAGACAAATGGGACATTTCTTAAATAAATTATAGAAACTTCATATGATGGCAGTTGCAATAAAGATCACATTATATACCGTTAAGAGGAAAAAGTTCACTAACATATGGGTTCTCCATTACATTAAAAATGCTTATTTATAGATACAGATTTTTAAGATAATGGTGATTTCCTGTCTGGTGAGAATATGGATGATTTTTATTTTCTTTGTATTTTTCTGATTTTATGAATTTTTACAATGAAACTGGATTGCATTATAATCAGAAAAATCATTTTATTAAAAAATTGTTTCAACAGATATATACCTACACAAGATTTCTTAATAACAATTACTAAAATGAAAGGTAAAAATACGCTAATTTATTTTCTAAATTATGCTATTTTAACAAACTTATTATAGAACATTTCAATGATTGGAATTCATATTAACACAAATTAAGAGAAGATTCCTTGGTTTATGGGGCACAGTAGAAACTAGCTCTGTTTTGAAACTGAATCCTCAAAAAATGTGGTCTGTGTATTTTTGAGTTCACAAGAATTTCTTTGGTGGCTACAGCAGTCTGACACTCCTGATTTTAAAATATAGAAGATTAAACATGTCAAATAATCCACAACAAAAATATATTAGAATATACAAAGATGGTGGCCAGGGACTAATTCCCTATGAGATTATCTTTTATATGATTGAATGAGCATAAAGAAATAAATATACATATATAAATATACATTTAAGAGTTATACACAGTTGTGCAAATAAAGTATCAATAAATAAGAAAGGTGCAGAAATGTATATGTGTGCTATGAACTAGGGACGCAGTACCAATGACAAAATATATATAAATAATGAAAAGCAAATATTATAAAAGGTTTATGATAATGACCATAACTTAATAGATTTGAAATTACAAGGCTTGTGTGTATGTGTGTGTGTGTGTGTGTGTGTGTGTGTGTATATATATGTAATTTGCAGGATATTCTTTGGCATAATGAAAGTCAGTTTTGCTTGAAGGTTAGTAAAAGGTTGAAAAACTAACAAAAGCAACAAAGGATTTTTTTTTAGCCAAATAATATCACATATCTTTATATTCTGCTGTTTTTTCATGTTTTTACTAAGGAAATGAATTGCCACACCAAAATAGAAAAAAAAAAAAGCAGTGAAGAATGTGAGTGGCAACTCATAAGCCAAATTCAGGAAGATAGAGGACACAGTCATTGACAGAAAGGATTGGCCCTAATTTCACTGAAACGAACAGAAAGTGTAAAGTAGTTAATTTGCAAGATCACTACTTCTATTAACAATAACCTAACTGATGTGAGATCTCAAGATCATTCTCTTTAATAGAAGAAGCAGGACAAAATTCTCATGAAAGTAGCTGTGGGTCACACACAGGAGAGATTCAGAAAAATAGATTGATGCTGGTTCTGCAGTGACCGAGGAGACAATGAAACAATAACAGAATATGTGATTTTGCTGTATGTTGGGCAGTGGCAATGGATTTGTATTATTGTTTAATTCACTTAGCTGGAAAAATTTGGCTCATGGTTGAAAAATAAGATTTAAGTTAGGAAAAAGATTATGTCTTATCCTGTTTTACCTGTCTTACAAGGGTGGTTCAACATTCGCAAGTCAATCAATGTGATAGAACAAATCAATAAGAGAAGAGAGAAGAACCTCATGGTCCTCTCAATTGATGCAGAAAAAGCATTTGACAAAATCCAGCATCCGTTCCTGATTAAAATGCTTCAAAGTATAGGGATAGAGGGAACATATCTAAAAACAGTTTTGTAGAGTATCATACAGCATCAGCATTTTAAGAAGTCAGTAAATCCAAGTTAATGAAAAAAATTGCTTTTCATTACTAAAAGTATGCTAATAATTGTGTAGCTATTTCTAGGTTGCTGGCGACTGCCAATGTATCAGGTCTGTTGATTTGTCTTCTTTAAGGTGTTTTTCCTCTTTTCTGTAATGGTTACAAATGTATAAATATCCAGGAATACCTTCCATACCAAGAAAAGAAAAAAATAACCATGAAAAGGAAACAGAGAATGTCAGTGAGATTGACTTTTCTGGTGACAGGAACATTTTACATACATACACCTAAGCCACAGCACCAGAATTTTCTCTAGAATCCTAGAATACAGGAAAACTAAGTTTCTCCTGAATAGAGCTTTTATGAGAGACCCGTCCTAGTGAAGGCTGCATAAAAAGCTACTTTGTTTATTTTCAGTGTGTTTTGTGTCACATCTTCTACTCATTAAAAATTAGCAAAAGGTGAACTATTTCAAAAATAGTTTCTCAGGGCACCTGCATGGCTCCGTTGGTTGATCATCCAACTCTTGATCTCAGCTCAGGTCATGATCTCGTGGTTGTGAGTTCAAGCCCCACATTGGGCTCCGCGCTTGGCATAGTGCCTACTTAAAAAAAAAAAAAAGTTTCTCAATGACTCTGAAGTTATGGAAATGCTAAGAGCTGAGACTATATTCTGACCTGTGAATAACATGATCCATTAGTTAGAAAGGGATCAACCAGAAAATGGCAGGTATTCCTCTGCATGGTAATTTCCATTTACAACGAAGTAAAATGTGGTCAAAGGGATAATTTAAGGATCAGAGGCTCACCAAGCCCTTCTTTACATGGAAGTATAATCAACTTTTCTATGACATCAATCTAAAAAGTATACACTTTTTAGGTTTCTAAAAAGTATACAGTGCATAGTGACCTTAAAATAGGAACCTGCAGCAGGTGACCAAATTAATTCACTGGTAACCAGCCTGACAGTTGGCTGGGGTTCTGGATTTACAAGGTGAGTATAAACATGAAAATGTTTATGAAACTTTTCAGCCTAGAGAGCATTTTAAGGGAATTTTCAAAAAAAATTGTTTTTGAAGTTCTGGGAGAGAATAGAGTGAAGAGGTTAAGTAAAATTCATTTGAAACTTTTAGTCCATTAGTAAAAATTAAAAGTGATTTTTTTTCCAGCTCTATTGAGGTAAGGTTGACAAATAAGAATTGTACATATTTAGGTTGTACAATGTGATTTTAAATTGTACAACATGATGATTTAATTACAATGTGAAATGATTACCATAATCGAGTTAATTAACATATACATTAACTCATATAGTTACCTTTTGTGTGTGATTGTGGTAAGAACACTTAAGATCTACTCCCTTAGCAGATTTCAAATCTACAGTACAATATTATTAACTATAATCATCATGCTGTACATTAGATCTCAAGCACTCATTCATCTTACACCTGAAAATTTGTACCCTTTGATTAACATTCTCCCCCTTTTCCTCTACCCTACACCAAATCCCTGACAACCACCCATCTAACTCTCTGGTTCTACATATAAGTGAGATCATACAGTATTTTACTTTCTGTGTCTGTCTTAGCATACAATCTTCTGGGCTCATTCATGTTATTGCAATGGCAAAATTTCCTTCTTTATTATGGGGCTCAATAATATTCCATTGTATATACGTAGTACATTTTATCCATTCATTTATTAACTGACACTTAAGTTGTTTCTGTGCCTCAGCTATGGTGAGTAATACTGCAATGAATATGGGAATGCAGAGTTCTTTGAGGTACTGTTTTCATTTCCTCTGCATACATATATCCAGAAATCAGATTGCTGGATCACGTGATAGTTCTCTTTTTTGTAGTTTATTTTTAATTTTTTGATGCAACTCCATTATGTTTTCCATAGTGGTGGGACCAATTTACCTTCCCACCAATAGTCTACAAGTTTTCCCTTTTCTCCTCATCCTTACCAACACTTGTTAACCTCTGTCTTTATGGCAAATCTCTAGTAGTGAGATGATATCTCATTGTGGTTTTGATTTGCATTTCCTTGATGCTTAGTGATGTTGAGCTCTTTCATATACCTGTTGGCTATTTGTGTGTCTTCTTTGGGAAAAAAAAAAAAAGTCTATACAGGTCCTTTGCCCATTTTTTAATCAAGTTACTTGTGGGTTTGGTGGGGTGATTTTTTGGCTATTAATTTGGATAAGTTCATTATATATTTTGGATTTTAACCTCTTTTCAGATATATGGTTTGCAAATATTTTCTCCCATTCTGTAGGTTGCCTTTTCATTTCCTTGATTATTTCCTTTTCTGTACAGAAGATACTTAATTTGATATTGTCCCCCTTGTTTATTCTTGTATTTATTGCCTGTGCTTTTGGTGAAATAGCAATCATTGCCAGGGCTGATGTCAAGAAGACTACCCTCTATGTTTTCTTCTACTTTTATGGTCTCAGGTCTTACATTTAAGTCTTTGATCAATTTGAGTTAATTTTTGTATATGGCATATGAGTCCAAATTCATTCTTTTGCATGTGAATATCAAGTTTTCCCAAGATTTCCCTTTTCCCATTGTATAGTCTTGGCACCCTTATGAAGGATTAGATTACCGAATATGTGTGGATTTATTTCTGGGTTTGCAGTTCTGTTCAGTTGGTCTGTGTGCCTGTTGTTATGCTGATACCATATGATTTTGATTACTATAGCTTTGGAATAGAGTTTGGAATCAGTGTGATGCCTTCAGCTTCTGCATTTCTTTGTCCTCCCTTTGTCCTTCTTTGGCTATTTTGGATCTTTTGTGGTTCTCCATTTTCTTTCATTGATGTCTCATAGTTGTCAAAGAATGTTTTTAAAAATTATTTCACTCCATCATTATCGGCAAGGTCACTGGAAGCAGATTTCTACTTACAATAAACATTCAATCTTTGCTTAATTATTCATCACAGATATTGTACTTGTAACATTGCCCTTAGTACTTAATTAATGATTTTTAAGAAGCAACTCTAAATTACTTATAATGCAAGAGACTCTTATATGCCATGGTAGTTAGATCCTTGCCACATCTATCTACAGAACTTAAGTACTAAGCCAGCACATAAACCTCTTGCAATTCAGGGTCACCATTTGCTTCTCTAGTAGAATTATTCTAGGCAATGCCTTAGCCTCACTGCTGGTCCTCCAGGGTAAAAAAAATATTTAAAACTTTGCTACCGAGACCTATAAGGAACTTCTCAAACTCAACACCTAAAAAACAGATAATCATGTCAAAAAATGAGAAGATATGAACAGACGCTTTTCCAATGAAGACATACAAATGGCTAGCAGACACATAAAAAAATGTTCATCATCATTAGCCATTAGGGAAATTCAAATCAAGACCACATTTTTAGTCTGACCCCATTCACTACACCATTTAGAATGGCAAAGATTAACAAGGCAGGAAACAACAAATGTTGGAGAGGATGTGGAGAAAGGGGAACCCTCTTACACTGTTGGTGGGAATGAAAGTTGGTACAGCCACTTTGAAAAACAGTGTGGAGGTTCCTCAAAAAATTAAAAAAAGAGTTACCCAGTGACCCAGCAATTGCACCACTGGGTATTTACCCCAAAGATACATATGTAGTGAAAAGAAGGGATGTATGTACCCCAAAATTCACAGCAGTAATGTCCACAATGGCCAAACTGTGGAAAGAGCCAAAATGCCCTTCAACAGACAAATGAATAAAGATGTGTTCCATATATGCAATGGAATATTACTCAGCCATCAGAAAGGATGAATACCCAAATTTAGCATCAGCATGGATAGGAATGGAGGAGATTATGCTGAGTAAAATAAGTCAAGTAGAGAAAGTCAATTATCATATGGTTTCACTTACTTGCAGAACATAAGAAATAACATGGAGGACATTAGGAGAAGTAAAGGAAAAGTGAATTGGGGGAAATCGGAGGGAGAAATGAACCATGAGACACTGTGGAGTCCAAGAATCAAGTTATACAGGGGGGGAGGATGGGGGATGGGTGAGCCTCGTGGTGGGTATTAAGGAGGGCATGTATTGCATGGAGCACTGGGTGTTGTACAAAAACAATGAATCTTAGAACACTGCATTAAAAACTAATGATGTATTTTATGGTGACTAATATTACACAATAAAAAATAGTAATAATAAAATAAAATAAACGTTGCTACCTAGTAGTGGATTAAAATGAATACATGAAATACATTGCCATGGTATATAACTGTTTATTTTGTAAGTATTGTATAATATTATATAACTATTATATAAAAGATTAAGTCAAGTCTTTCTTTTTTTTAAGTCAAGTCTTTCAATGTATTTCAACTTTTTGTTAAGGCAAAATATAAGCAATCATTTAGTTCATTAATATTAATGAACACTGGGTGTTATACACAACTAAAAAATCATCGAACACTACAACAAAAACTTATGATGTACTACATGTTGGCTAACTGAACATAATGAAAAATAAAATAAATTTAAAACTTAAAAGTATATTAATAATTAATAGCATATTAGAATAATGTTATGCTGTGGACTACCTCGATTTTTTACTATTCCATGAACATAATTTTTGCTTTTCCATAGCTCTGCTTTTGTTCATGTCATTCCAGTGCCTTGATGTCAAAGATTTTCACAAAAGGCAAATTAAATTTACAACAACTCTCATCCCCATTTAACTGTGTGGTAATTGTGTTCTTCATCAGGAAAGTGAAATTTTGTAAACATTTATAAAAGGCCCTGATTATAGTAATAATCTTTATTTATGAAAGAATTTCTTAAGTGCCAGCATTTCTAGTTCCTTTCTGTACAGTTTCTCATTTCATCTTTATAATACCCTTAAAATGTAGGTCCCATTTCACAGATTAAGAAACTGAGGCACAAAAATAAATTTATCCTGCTCAAGGTCATACAAGAAGTAAGTGTACCATTTAAAGTAATATTGAAATAATTTGATTCTGGGGCCTCTGTACTTAACTACTTCACTGTATTGCCTCTTCTGTATGTTAGGCTATCTGGCATCTCACAAATGCTGCCGGTATCTTCAAGGTATCAATTTTGCTGTATCTTCAGTGAATATTTTTCATAGTCTTACCCCATTCACACTGCTTTAGAGTTGAAAAATAGCTTCTTTGAGGCAAATGTGCACGGTTTCTATGGACTGAAATCCTTTATGTTGAATAAGTCTTATAAAAACACTGAATAATTTTTCATTTATTGTTAGATAATACATACTCATGTTTTATTTTATGTATCTTGTTTGCAGAGGAAACATTAATATTCTTGTATTGCCTTTTTTTAAAGATTTTATTTATTTATTCATGAGAGAAGAGGGAGAGGTAGAGGGAGAAGCAGGCTCCCCACTGAGCAGGGAGCCTGATATGGGATTCAATCCCAGGACCCCGGGATCATCACCTGAGCCGAAGGCAGACACTTAACCATCTGAGACACCCAGGCGCCCTGTATTGCTTTTTTATACATATATAAAATATTATGTGGCCAGAAATTTAAGAAAAATTTAAGGAAAATAAACACCACCATACTTCAACCCAGAGATAAGCCCAGAGATCAAATTCTCTGATTCCATATATTGTTTTATATAAATCAGAGATGTAGAAATATACATGTCACTTAAAGATGACAAAAACATACTAGTAAATATATTTTTAAAAGTTCACTCTGATATAAAATGGGAAATATTAGTGTATTTACTGAGAAATCATCTGTAATGTTAGTAAAATGACATGATTTAAGATTAGTGAAATTTTGCAGTAGAAGGATTATTTTATTTTATTTTATTTTATTTATTTATTTGTCAGAGAGAGAGGGAGAGAGAGAGCATGAGCATAGGCAGACAGAGTGGCAGGCAGAGGGAGAAGCAGGCTCCCTGCCGAGCAAGGAGCCCGATGTGGGACTCGATCCCAGGACGCTGGGATCATGACCTGATCCAAAGGCAGCCGCCTAACCAACTGAGCCACCCAGGCGTCCCAGAAGGATTATTTTAAATGGCAAAAGT
>PISX010031611.1:0-17184 GCA_004024625.1 Mellivora capensis
AAAACATTTATTTTAATGCCTCTTAATTATTCTAGTAGCCCTGGATAAGCCATATTAGATGAATTTAATGGAACAAGTACTTACTGGAATATGTCATGTATTAAAAATGCATTTAATTATAAAAACCATAGGTCTGAATGCAAAGTACTAATAGTCAAAGAAAGAAAATAAAACAGGTGCACATATAATTATAATATGAAGCTGACTTTAAGAAATACTATAAAATATGTACACCTAAAACAAAATAGAGGTATAAAGGGATTATTTTTTCTGAGGAAAATGAGCTAATGTACATAGATGCTCTATACTGGATAGGCATTGGTCAGGATGTCATAAATATTTGTAAGATAATTGGGTATATCTGCCAAAACCATATCCATTTTTCTTCTGCTTCTCTCTAATTTCTTCTCCCCGCTTCTCTTGTTTTTCTTCAGATTTCAACATCCACTGTGTAATGGCAAGGGTATAACATTTGTAATATCAAAGCAATGATTTTTCTGGACTTAATAATGTTTGGTGAGGCATCAGAATGACTGACTTCAAGTCTGATAATCTTGATTGATTAGCGATGTACTTCCTTTGTTTAAAACACATGCCCATAGCTGTTTAAAATTCACCCCTTCATAACTGACTGGTTTTACCATTGAGTTTGTTAATAAACTAAAAACTGAAAGCTTCTATGTGCAAAGCATTGCAGATTCTTTTTTTATTTTTTTATTTTTTTATTCTAGTTTTATTTTATTGTATAGTACTGTAATTGTGTGACTATGAAACTTAAGATCCATGTGTAATCTATTTATTTTTGTATTTGTGTTACTGACGCTGGAACTAAACCAAGCAGATGCTTAAAATATTAGAGAATGCCAGAGGCTAATCCCAGCTCTAGTGCTTATTACTTTTGTGGCCTGGGCAAGTCATACTATCTCTCCAAGCCTCATTTATCTCACCTGCACTAAGAACTTACTCATAATGCTATATGAGATAATAGATGGAAAGTCCTTTGGAGGGTCGCCTGGGTGCCTCAGCTGGTTGAGCATCGGACTCTTGGTTCTGGCATAGGTCATGATCTTGGGGTCCTGAGATCAAGCCCAGCAGGGGGCTCCGCACTCAGCGCAGTCTGCTTGTCCATCTCCTTCTCCTTGCCTGTGCGTGCTCTCTCTCTCTCTCTCTCCCCCTCAAATAAATTATTTTTTTAAAGGAAGTTTTTGCAGACTATCTAGGACATAGAAAACATTTAGTATATATTGGCTGTCATAATTAGCTATTAACAAGATATTTTTGTATATGCTAAATACATGGCCTTTTCCTTCACCACATACTTAATTCCAAAGAGTACTTTAATTTCAAGAGAATAAGAGATATATGTACAATGCTAAAGATTGTCTCATAAATATTAAAGGTTGCTTAAAACAGTATATTCAGTTTAGCTACTGCCAAATGAGCTATAATTTTTACATTTCCAATCTTTATACATATGGATGTATGTGATAATTCTTTCCTTGATATAAAGATATGCATTTAGTATGCCTGCAAATACTTATCATTCAGTGGTGTTCAATTTATGGAGAGCTCCATTCACAATTTCTTTTATACAACTGCCTCCATTCTTCAGGTGGCTGGCCTTATAGATAATATATCATATACCATGCATCCCTATAATTGCTGGATGGCCTGGTTCACCAACAGTTCAAGTCAAGATAATGCTGTCTAAGAGGTAAGAGAATGAATTGATTTGATAGTGCTCTATTAAATCAATTTAGGCTACCATAAAAGTAGCTGTAAAAGAATTTTCAGTACTTTATGGTTGCCAGAATTCTATGACCAGTACTCTTGAGAAAACTGCAGTTTCCTCTAGATCAATATATAAATCTATGTGGTATTCCAAATTTTGTTTCTGCTACTTTCAACTTAGAGGCCCTATGCTTGCTTTCATCTAAAATCCAATAGAACATAAGACCTTCTCTATCTATGATTCTCAAGGAAAGTACCTTCTGGAGAACTGAGGCATTTTGTTCTAGTTTATTTCACTGTAGCAGATGTTCAATAAAATGCTTCTGAATTATTCTGTTTACATTCTTATTCACAAACAACTGTATTAAACTGTAGATTTAGCAGATTATGGATTGCAGTCACATAAGCTGCAAATTCAAATGCCAACATGGTCCAGGACAGTAATGTCCATGAGTAAATCTTTATCTCTCTTTTGAAACTAGAGCATGTAGAGATTTTATTGAATGGGTCATTTGAAGGAAGGTAGTTGCTCTTTACATCCTTTAAAGTGTTGCCATTGGGACGCCTGGGTGGCTCAGTTGGTTAAGCGGCTGCCTTTGGCTCAGGTCATGATCCCAGCGTCCTGGGATCGAGTCCCACATTGGGCTCCTTGCTCGGCAGGGAGCCTGCTTCTCAGGGAGCCTGCTTCTCCCTCTGCCTCTGCCTGCCACTCTGTCTGCCTGTGCTCGCTCTCTCTCTGTCTGCCTGTGCTTGCTCTCTCTCTCTCCCTCTCCCTCTCTCTCTGACAAATAAATAAATTAAAAAAAAATTAAAAAAAAATAAAGTGTTGCCATTTGGAATATGGGCCCACGTTTTTCAGATATAACACCCGAAGATATGTTACATGTCTAGATTTTTTAAAAAAAGATTTTATTTATTTATTTGACAGAGAGTGGAAGAAAGAGCAAGAGAGAGCACAAGCAGGGGGAAGCAGCAGAGGAAGAGGGAGAAGCAGGCTCCCCACTGAGCAGGGAGCCTGATCCAGGGCTCAATCCCAGGACCCTGAGATCATGACTTGAGCCGAATGCAGACACTTAACTAATTGAGCCACTCAGATGACCCACATATATAGATTTTTATGGGAAATACTTTAACTGTTGTTTAAATGTAACAAAACAAAAGATGAAGTCTGTTAATTCTTTTTAGTGAGTTTTGCTAAAGCAAATCAGCCCCCAGTTGGTCAAAATACTTCATTTCAGTGGACTGATGTTCTTAAGAAGTTTCACAGTTGGCATTCCAGATAATGTTTTCCCTGATATCTCATCCCATCCTCCAGGTTGATACCTTGAACAATACAACCATTAAAGCACAGCTTCAAGAGATGATTAAGAAGTCATTACATACTGAGACTTATTAATAAATCTATACAAACAGATGACTTAAGGCCATGGATGGAAGGAAAAAGTATTTTATAAATAGGTGGTTTTCAATGAGAATCTGAAATTCAAAATCTTACTGGAAAACAAATATGGCAGAAGAAATAAAATAGAATGCTGGTGTGGGGGAAATGTTTCCTTAAAAAAAAAAAAAGTAAAGTAAATCATGGCAGGAATTAAAAAAAGAAAAGAAAAAGAATGGCAGAATTTGGATAAATAATGTCACAGCCCTCAAAAGTGAATTCCTTTACCACAAATTTAGAGATTAATCAATAATTGGAAATGATTACACAAAAGATAGCAAGGAAAAAAGGCAAGGTTTTCACCATTGCATATAAGGGATGTGAGAATTCGGTTTCTTGGTGACATCTAATTAGCAACCCAAACTACCTCTCAGTTCACTATAATAAAATATTGGTCTTCTCTAGATCTACTTAGATGATAAACTGTCAGAATAAAAGAGAATCTGGGGCTCATTCACTTGTTTAATAAGAATATACTGAATTTTTTTTCTGGGCCGAACAACAGACTAGGTGCTGAAAATACATCAGTGAACCCTCTAAGAAAAGGTCTCTGTTCTTGAAACAGTTAATTCTGACACAAAGTATCAGTGTCAGTTGTGTGAAGATTTGTCTTTACATCCCCCTTCTGAAGACTCAGTTTTGGAAACAGTACTGACCTTTTTTTAACCTTAGAATCATTTTACCTGAAAGATGGTTCAAGTCTATAGACACCGGCACCAAATAAAGCATTATTTTTCTTCTTAATGTATACAGAAAGTTGGTTAAATTTAGTGATTCTTTAGTGATTATGATCAGGTATTTTGTTTCTGAATAATACCCACAAAGAGTAAGTGTTTTGAGAAGATAAGGAATGAATGTAATGATTGAGAGGGGGAAGCCCCCGGAATCATAGTTCTTTCAAAGGTCTGGAAGTTCAAGAAATGCAGATGGATAGATCGATTTTTTGCACCTAAAAAATATTAATTTAGGGCCTAATGCAAATATGTTTATGTTAATATAAATATGTAATAATATAAAAAGCAATATAAATATGTGACAAATGAAACAATGCAAGACACATCACAATGTTTTTCTAAAATCAGTCAAAATATACATCTGAGTTCCATTCTTTACAGACTGGGGGAAAGCTAATCTCAGTCACTACTGGAGCTTTCTCCATCACCACTCCCTGATCAAGCAAAGGTTGTTTTGAGTCTTGAATAGAGTATGATATCCTAGGTTTCTTAATCAACTGGGCCATACCAACAACCTCCAGGTGATACTTTCATTATCAAATTCTCTATTGGCCCTTTGCAGCAGGAGGCTGTGGTACTTCCGTAACAAGTGTGAACAAGGACATTTATAGTGAAAAAATTTTTTTAAATATTTCTTTAGAACGTTAGTGTATTTTTCACTGGGGTTGGCAGATTTTTAGTAGGATATGAGGTCCTACATTATAAAAAAGTAGATTCTACAAATAAACCAGTACTTGATTTATTCACTAACCAATAATTAGTGCACTCCTGTTTTGTCACAGGCCAAAAAAAAAAAATCATTGAACACACAGGCGGATTTTTCTGTTGAGTCAGTAGAGGCAGAAAATAACCAACTAACAATGAACTACATAAGAATATATAGTATATGATGTCAAAGAGGTTACTGCCTATGCTCTCCTCTAGGATTCTGATGGATTCCTGTCTCACATTGAGGTCTTTTATCCATTTCGAGTTTATCTTTGTGTACAGTGTAAGAGAATGGTCAAGTTTCATTCTTCTACATATAGCTGTCCAACTTTCCCAGCACCATTTATTGAAGAGACTGTCTTTTATCCACTGTATATTTTTTCCTGCTTTGTCGAAGATTATTTGGCCATAGAGTTGAGGGTCCATATCTGGGCTCTCTACTCTGTTCCACTGGTCTATGTGTCTGTTTTGATGCCAGTACCATGCTGTCTTGGTGATCACAGCTTTGTAGTAAAGCTTGAAATCAGGTAACATGATGCCGCCAGTTTTATTTTTGTTTTTCAACATTTCCTTAGCGATTCAGGTCTCTTCTGATTCCATATAAATTTTAGGATTATTTGCTCCAGTTCTTTGAAAAATACCGGCGGGATTTTGATCGGAATGGCATTAAAAGTATAGATTGCTCTAGGTAGTATAGAAATTTTAACAGTGTTTATTCTTCTGATCCAAGAGCATGGAATGGTCTTCCAACATTCTGTCTTCTTCAATTTCTTTCATGAGTGTTCTTTTCCTCGAGTACAGATCCTTTACCTCTTTGGTTAGGTTTATCCCCAGGTATCTTATGGTTCTTGGTGCTATAGTAAATGGAATCGATTCTCTAATTTCCCTTTCTGTATTTTCATTGTTAGTGTATAAGAAAACCACTGATTTCTGTACATTGACTTTATATCCTGCCACGTTGCTGTATGAGTTCTAGTAGTTTGGGGGTGGAGTCTTTTGGGTTTTCCATATAAAGTATCATGTCATCTGCGAAGAGAGAGAGTTTGACTTCTTCCTTGACAATTTAGATACCTTTTATTTCTCTTTGTTGTCTGATTGCTGTTGCTAGGACTTCTAATACTATGTTGAACAAGAGTGGTGAGAGTGGGCATCCTTGTCATGTTCCTGATCTCAACGGGAAGGCCGTGAGCTTTTTCCCATTGAGGATGATATTTGCTGTGGGTCTTTCATAGAAAGATTTTATGAAGTTGAGGAATGTTCCCTCTATCCCTATACTTTGAAGCGTTTTAATCAGGAACAGATGCTGGATTTTGTCAAATGCTTTTTCTGCATCAATTGAGAGGACCATGTGGTTCTTCTCTCTTCTCTTTGTGATTTGTTCTATTACATTGATTGACTTGCGAATGTTGAACCATCCATGTAAGCCAGGGATGAATCCCACCTGGTCATGGTGGATAATCTTTTTAATGTGCTGTTGGATCCTGTTTGCTAGGATCTTGTTGAGAAACTTAGCATCCATATTCATCAGTGATATTGGTCTGAAATTCTCCTTTTTGTTGGGGTCTTTGCCTTGTTTGGGAATTAGGGTAATGCTGGCTTCATAAAAAGAGTCTGGAAGTTTTCCTTCTGCTTCAGTTTTTTGAAACAGCTTTAGGAGAATAGGTGTTATTTCTTCTTTGAAAGTTTGGTAGAATTCCCCAGGTAATCCGTCAAGTCCTGAGCTCTTGTTTTTTGGGAGGTTTTTGATCACTGCTTCAATCTCGTTACTAGATATCGGTCCATTCATGTTGTCAATTTCTTCCTGGTTCAGTTTTGGGAGTTTATAGTTTTCCAGGAATGCACCCATTTCAACTAGGTTGCTTAACTTATTGGTATAACTGCTGATAATAACTTCTGATGATTGTTTCTCACAGCAAGGTCTTTCAAGATATGTCTCCAAAGGCAAAGGAAACAAAAGCGAAAATGAACTTTTGGGACTTCATCAAGATCAAAAGCTTCTGCACAGCAAAGGAAACAGTCAACAAAACAAAGATGCAACCCACGGAATGGGAGAAGATATTTGCAAATGACAGTACAGACAAAAGGTTGATCTATAAAGAACATCTCAAATTCAACACACGAAAAACAGATAATCATATCAAAAAATGGGCAGAAGATATGAACAGACATGTCTCCATTGAAGACATACAAATGGCTATCAGACACATGAAAAAATGTTCATCATCACTAGCCATCAGGGAGATTCAAATTACAACCACATTGAGATACCACCTCACACCAGCTAGAATGGCCAAAATCAGCAAGACAGGAAACAACGCGTGTTGGAGAGGATGTGGAGAAAGGGGAACCCTCTTCCACTGTTGGTGGGAATGCAAATTGGTGCAGCCACTCTGGAGAACAGTGTGGAGATTCCTTAAGAAATTAAAAATAGAGCTTCCCTATGACCCTGCAATTGCACTACCCCAAAGATACAGATATAGTGAAAAGAAGGGCCATCTGTACCCCAATGTTTATAGCAGCAATGGCCACAGTCGCCAAACTGTGGAAAGAACCAAGATGCCCTTCAACAGATGAATGGATAAGGAAGATATGGTCCATATACACTATGGAGTTTATGCCTCCATCAGAAAGGATGAATACCCAACTTTTATAGCAACAAGGACGGGACTGGAAGAGATTATGCTGAGTGAAATAAGTCAAGCAGAGAGAGTCAATTATCATATGGTTTCACTTATTTGTGGAGCATAAAAAGTAACATGGAGGACATGGGGAGATGGAGAGGAGAAGGGAGTTGAGGGAAATTGGAGGGGGAGATGAACCATGAGAGACTATGGACTCTGAAAAACAACCTGAGGGTTTTGAAGGGCAGGGGGTGGGAGGTTGGGGGAGCCAGGTGGTGGGTATTAAGGAGGGCACGCATTGCATGGAGCACTGGGTGTGGTGCAAAAACAATGAATTCTTTTACACTGAAAAGAAATTTTAAAAAAATAATATATAGTATATGAAAAGGGATATAAGTTATGCAGAAATGTAAAGAAAAGTAAAGAGAAAAGCAGTGTTGGATGTGTACAATTATACATAGGGGGGAAAGGGAATGTGTCACTCCCAAAAAATGTATTTGAGCAGATACTTGCATATGGAGGTAGTAAGTCTGCTGGATGTCAAGGAGAGGGTGTTCTGGCTAGAGGGAAAGGAAGAGTATAAGGTCCTGAGGCAGGTGTATGTTTGATATGGCCAAGAAATATCAAGGAAGCAAGTGTAGCATTGAGCACAGTAATGGCATGGGGGAGGGGTGTTGGGGACAGAGCCAGAAGTGGTGTTGAGCCAGACCATGCAGGGCTTATAAGCACCAAAAGCACAGAGGCTTTTAGGTTGAGGAGGATGGGGAGCTATCAGAAGGTTTTCACATAAGACATAACCTCTCCTGACTCATTTTAAAATCATCCCTCTGTGCACAGGGATGAATTAAACTATAGAAACAAGGCATGACTAAGGGAGTCCAGTTAGGCTTTTGCATTAATCCAAGTGAGATACACCAGTAGCTTCTCAAAGCCTGGTAGCAGCAGAGAAGGTTAAAAAGTGAAGGTGGAGCTAAGAGAATTTGCCCATGTGCCCAATGTGAAAGGTGAGAAAGTCATGGGAATGAAGAATGATCCAAGCTGTCAGCCTGAACAGTGTGAAGTTGTGGGAAGAGAAGTCAGTTCAGGGCATCGTAAGTTGAGATGCTTCTCAGACTTTCATATTGAAGGTTCAATAGGTAAAAGTTATACTAGCCTGGCTTTGAGGGGAGTGGTCTTGACTGGGGACATCAATTTGGCACATAGCCACATTTCTGATGTTTGTTGAACAGCAAGTGAAGATCTGTGTAGAGATAACTTGATGTTATAGTAAGTTATCCAATAGCAGAAAGTAAACAATAACATAGTTCTGGGTCAAGCTGCTGGTTTTTCATTTTTAGATGCTGGCTAAGAGTTTGTCTTAACAAATATAATGGGGAATCTATCTGGAAGTGAATCTTTTACATCTCTAATTCTAACCTTAGGATACATCTTAAGAGATAGGATTAACAAGTAAAAATGTTTTACAGCACACTGTTAATATAATTTTAACAGAAGAAATATCAACTTATATCCCCACTAGGAGAGTACTCAAGTTCTATCTGTGCCTTGGCCAGGACTCGGTTTTATTGTTCTTATTTTCATTCATATATCACTAAATTGACAAGAAAAGCTACTCACTAAGGCAACAAGTAATTAGGACACTTCCTTTATAAGTACTCCTCAAATGTGGATAGTATATGTCTTAGTCATCTCAGGCTGTTTTTAACAAAATACCAAGGTGCCAGCTAATTTAGTTCAGGCTTCCTCTTGTTATGTCCTCACCACGGCCTTTCTTCAGCGTGTGCATGTGGAAAAGGAGAGAGTTCTTGAACTTCCTCCTTGAATAAGACCACTAATCCCAATAAGACTACTAATCCCATCTGCCATCAAGATTTAATTAACCCTAATTATGCCTCAAAGGTCCCATCTTTAAATACCATCACACTGATTACTAGGACTTCAACAGACAAATTTGGGGGAGACACAAATATCTAGTCCATAACAATATATGAAAGGAAAAAAGTAAAAATACGAACAAATTTATCAATGATTACAGGATGGAATTGCAAAGAGGAAAGAGGATTAAATATGACCCTGCTGTACTCTAGACCAGAATTAAGAAGAGGGCTGCAGTCTGACCCATAGAAGGAAGATCTAAGATTTGAAGAGCCTCACTGGACAGAGGACAGTGGAGTTGTAGCCACTACTTGACATCAGTAGTGGTTTGTTGGCATTTCTCATCCTGAAACTTCCTCGCATACATTTATAGAAAGGTTGGGAACAGCCTGTGATAAACTTCAGTCCGAGGCTATGGCTTATATAAACCTCCTTACCTAGGAAGGTGAGAAGACGCAGAGTCTCAAAACAAGGACGGAAACACAATACACTGCTTGTTCTCTCCCATGTTCACCCTTTCCCATTTCTTACTTACTTATTTATTTTTACCATAACTGCTCATTTCCCATTAAAATTTGGAAATATGGAAATCCTTGGGGTATGAGATAAAGTTGGTTTCCTCTAGAGCTTTGCGGACAGAAGATACCAATGCTGTTTCATGTAAACTAATTTCTTCTCTTGAGGGTTTTTAGACCACTATGTGATATATACTTGGCCAAAAATCTGGCTGAATGCTTACATGCTGTTCCAACTTCTCAGGGGTTTCCTCCTGCTTTTCCTCCTATTCTTCCTAATGACTAGACTTGAAATTATAGATTGTTCTTGTGTTTCTATTTTATTTTCTCCCTAGTATTAATTTTGCAGGCTTTGTATTCCTGGTTTCATGGATCATTTCATGGATTAATACATCCTCCAGTTTGGTTTTTCTATGTACTCTCTGAGACTTTGCAAACCAAAACTCAAGGTCTTATTGTTTAGGAAATCTCTTTAAGGCTACAAACTTGGCACAAAGCTCTGCTTATCTAGCTAGGTTCCCACTGTCACTTAGTCTTTTGCTCTGAAAATTGCTTTCTTTCCTGCTAGCTCATTAATACATTGAAATGTTGTTTTTTTTTTTAAATTTGTATCCTGGATTTTAGGCAATGTTAGTGAAATAATCCAGATGTTTAGCCCATTGAAACTGAATCCTGAGTTGAGAAGGAAAAAATTACTATATTGGTATCTGTTTGAAAATTTTCTCTTGGAAAAGGAACAATTACAACTCTCTTATTCCTTTTCTTGTGGTCTAGTAAGTTACCAAAACGAGAATTTAAAAGAATTTTTTAAAAAAACTGTGATGATAATGATAAAAAGTGGTAAATTAATAATTATATGAACCCTTTCTATTGTTATAATTCTCTGTAAGACTATAATAATATGGCTTGCGATCATTATAAGACATGTATATGTGTGATGGAGTTTTAAGACAGTTGAACTAGTTAGACTATCAGATATATTAGACTTGCAATTTCAACTCAGTTTTTAGGAGAAATTAAAGAAAATTATAGATTTTGTAAAATATTTAGAGAAGCATGCAATTTTTAAATTTAAATCTTGACTTATTGCATGTAAGAAAGCACTACAATATTTAGAAGAGAATCATTTAATGTTTAAAGAAATCTTAATTTTTCAGTAGTTTTGTGAGATTAATACATTGAGCATTAAACAGTGCACAAATATTCATGAGTCCTTCCTTGCTGGCATAAACACTTTAGGATATTAGAAAGGCCAAGAAGACTCAGGAAGATAAAAGGCTTTAAATATCCTTAGAATGTAATTGTTCACCTTGGATATTTATGATTCTTATAACAAAAACAAGGTGTGTGTGGCAGTGGGGAGGGAGGTACACATGCTGTGGCTGGTGTTGGTAAGGACTGAATGTGAGTGAGTATTTAGGAGACTTGAATTTATAAAGCCAGCTCTTGATAGTGTTCAAAGGTTTAAAGTTGGGTAACTTGCAAATTATTTTTTTGTAGGAAAATAAAATAGTTTTGCTTTAGTTGTTGTTTTCTATACTGTCACCCAACTAAAAAAATGCTGGAGTTTTAGATTAACTTTGAATATATGCAGCTCCTTGTTTGAAATTGCAGTCTGGTTTCTGGAAGAGTTCTTTCAACTCCAGTGGAGAGCTTTTTACTGCCAGTGGGGATAAGTAAAACATTACGCATCCCTAGATGAGGTTCCCCATAGTAGTTCAGAATCACTCCTTTTTTACTGTTCTACCACAAGGTGCCATAATAAATATTAAGTAGTCTAACTTAATTCTTCATAATATGGGCACATTCACAGTACTTCATCAGATGTATCACTACTGAGAAATGCTTTGGTCTTAAATAACATACAGAAAATTAGGAAAAATGCAACCAAGCTAATTATGGGAGTGTAGTTTGGCCAGGAACAACTTTAAAACTTTAGTTGCCTTTGTTGTGATGCCCAGCTCACTTCCAATTTCCTCCTTGTATGTTATTTGGGTTGCCTCTAAGCATCTACACTGAATATACCACAAAATATTTGTGTCATCACTTCCTCTTACAAGGTTGATTAAGGGTTGGCTCTATTGCTATTTAAATGAAAGTAATAAAAGATAATCAGACTGCCCTGTCATTTTCTGAACAGTAATAATACTGAACACTTACCAACAGCTTACTGTATATTAAGTCTTCTGCTCATTTAATAGCTTATTTTGTCCTCCAGGTATGAGCTGAAGTAAATGTTTATCACTCTTTTACAAATGGGAAAAACTTAAGCTCAAGAAAAGTAAGTAACTTGCCCAAAGTTCCATGGTTACCAAGTAAGGACAAATACCAACTTTGCTCTGTACGAACCCAGTGCATTTTTGTTTGTTTGTTTTTAACCACTAGACTATTGTGTTTCTTTTAAACAGTATTAATACAAAGACCTAAACTATCATGGGGAGTTTGGGAAACTGGTCTTCATTTTTTATCTCAGTCTAGTTTCTGGTGCTGCTGTCAACTCCTAAGGCAATTTTGAGGCTCTGTGTGTCAGTGTTCTAGCCCCTGATTCCTGGAGCTCCTGCTACAGTCTTCCTCATCTTCTTTCCTCATTACGTTCCCTTTTTTTTTCAGATTGATATATCTGTTTGTGGGTTAATATTAATCATCTGAAATATTATCTCTTGTACAGCTGTTACTACAATGTTAGTATATGGTATGTGTCCAAGAAGTGTAATTTGTTAGCATTATTATATTTTAATGGGGAGCGTCTGTATTTTAATGGGAAACCATACTTCCTTAATAGTAGAAATAGAATACTGCATGTAGTATCTTGAGATACTGTGATCTCTGAATATTTTCTTTTTCATGTATTAAATTAACTAAGATTAATTAATTTTAAAAATATTACAAATTCTTTTCTTTGACATTTTGAAATTTTCAAAGACAGAAATTTCTGGCTGACTATAAAAAAAACCTCTAGAAGAAGTTAATAGTGAAAGATGAAGAACCAAAAGCTGGGGAGAGAGGGAATCACAATATGGACAATGCTGTGTCCTCTTCATCTCTTTATTTGAGAAACCTTTTCATTCTTGGGATTTAGATGACCTTGCAATGCCAAGGATGTAGATCTACAGGTCAGAGTTGACTTTCATTGTGAGATACGGAAAACAGCTTCTCTTAGAGAAAGTAGCATGCTTCTTAAATATTTTCACCCTAATGCCTAAAAGTTTAGAAACAAGAGCATTTATCCCCAGAGGTCAAGGAAATCTAGACCAAAGCTGTCGCATATTAGCATAAAACATCTTTTAATTATCCTTATTTTAACCTTAAAATTAATATAAATTTTATATTCCACTCCATAATAAATATGTCCTTGTCACTCTGCCTGCTGTATCACCTTCCCTCATTGACCTCAAAATAATGTATCAGAACTCTATCTCTGGTTTTAAATTCTTCCTGTAGATATTCTCAAAGCAGGCTCTCTAGTTGAATTCACTATATACTATTTATTTATCTGCAGATGATTTCCCTAATAATATCTGTAGTTATAATCTGTGCCATTATGTGTGACTTAGGCTACTGTAGTTGCCCACACCTGCTCTTTGCTCTTCACTTTTTGTCCACTATTTATTCCCCCACTGAGCAAGGCTATTTTATATAAAGATTGTATGACTTCTCTTTTTAAATCCTTTGGGTGGCCTCTAGTTCTACTTGGAATGAAACCCAAACTTGTTAGAAAGACCTGCCTAACAATTTATATGATTTGTTTTCTCACTTGATTTATTTTCTGCCTTACTCTGCAATCCCATGTCATGCACACTGCCATGTCCTCAGACTTCACCACCTGGCCTCCCGTTCTCTGCTTGGCTTACCACCACAGCTTCTCCAACTACTTGCATTTGTTTTCTTTTTCTACAAGACTCTACCTTGGCTGCTTTATGGCTCTTTACCATGCTTCATGTGTCAGTTCAAACACTACATCCTCAGGAGAGTTTCTCTGCTCAATCTACTTAAAGGAAATCTACCCCCAAACACCCAGTATTTAACTATTTTATGTTACCTTTTGTGTTGTTGTTCATTTTTCTCCCTAACAGATATAACATTGGAAATGATTTTGTTAATATAATCATGTGTTCATTATCTGTATCCTAAATTAAAATGTAAGCTTCTTGAGGGTAAGAATGTATCATTTCTGTTCGTGGCTGTGTCCCCACGACCTAAAATTTTATCTAATTGTTCTTCCCACTAACCAATCATGAAATACAAATTTCAAAGTTAAATGTTTGGTCAAATAAAAACATAAAATTGAAGATTTATTTTGTTTGGGCTTATTCCAAACCTAAAGATAAGTAGAGAAAGAAAGAAAGAGAGAAAGAGAGAGAGAGAGGGAGAGAGGGAGGGAGGGAAGAAGAAAACCAACCAAAATCTTTGTTATAATGTGTAGTCTCTGATTTCTTGAGAACTTGAGCAGAATATGAAGAATCTATAAGGGTAATCAATTCCTAATTTAGGAGATTTGACTAAGAAAGTAAAATAGAAAGATAGAGCTGTGAAAAATTCCTATGTGCTCTTAAGAATAAACACACATATAAACAGAGTTCATGAAGAGATTTTAAAAAATACTTGAGACTCGTAAGACTAAGCATAAATTCAAACAAGTGGTAAGTAGATCTTTGTCTTTTATTGATGACAAAGATTCTTAAATTATTCCTTGAGTTTTAAAAACAAAGCAACTCTCATTTTGATGTATTTCTCATGGGCCTTATATTTAGGGGTTAATCAATAAAATAGTTTAAATTCCAGCAAATGATTTTCATTTATTAAGCACATAATCAGGTAATATAGTATCAATGAACAACTTTTCCCACTCTCCCATAATGAAATACTCCTGTTTTACTGTCTTTCTGTGCTCTGCCCCCTTTCACTAGGCACTTGGTGGCAACCACTGGAATTGCTGGCATTTTGCTGGGAAGTCTTAATACCCTTCCATTCTTCTTCCAAACTCTTTATGACACTTAACACCTTTTCTGGATCTTTCATAATACACCACATAGCTACTTTTATTTCCTCCACTTTTTTCATTCCACAAAGATCCATGAAACTAGAAGTGCCTCTTTTACTTGCTTTTAGCTACAACCATAGAGTTGCTACAAGTATTACTTCAACCAAGAAAGGGATTATTTAAATACAAAAAAATGCTTCTAGGGGAGAACTGAACTGGAGAGAATGAGTCCAACTACCAAATCTTTTTTCTGATTTCTGTTCTCAATGTAAGCTAACAAATAAAATGATACATTTTCCTCCTCTCTAATCTCTTTGAAAAGGAGTACTATCAAGTTGTCACCCATTCCTCAGGTTTTATTTCCCATCAACAAGAAAACTTCAAACACAATACAGTCATTCCTAAATGCACTCTTCTGAACTGTGACTCCACCCTCCCACCTCACCCTCACACACAATATCATTCAGGGAAAGACACTAAAAAGACGTGTGGGTTCTACAGAGTTCTGCATTTGGCATGTACAAACTCAGAGTCACAGCTAAACCTGCTGTCTATGAGACATAATGATGAGGAAATGAATCATCACTCAGTGGGAAGGATGAAGGTACCTGTGTCACAAAGGATAAGATTCATCTCTTTTGTGAGTTCCTATGTGCTAAGTCAAGTGTTAAAATCTATTTTTTCCAAAATGACAACTTCGCAATACATATCATTTGGGATAATGTATCAACCAGCCAAAAATGAGGTGATAACTTATTTTTCATTTTTTTATTCAGATCCATCTATTTCTAAGACATCAAAATAATCATGCCATGATAAAATTTCATTTATCTCATTTTGTTTGTACTTAATTTGGCGACATTTCCAGCAGAAGAATCCTCAATTTCAAAGACAATAAATTAGGAATTGCTCTTAAAAAATTTACCATAGAATGAATCAATTCTCTTTTTCAGTGGATAGCATTCTCCTTGCCAGTAATCCTAAAGTACTGCCAAAACAGACAAATAAAAATTCTTCAACAACAGCTAATATTTCTAAAGGGAATTTTCCCTAAAAACTGCTTTTGTTTGCATCCTAACTAAAATGAATAAAAACCATCACATACTTCTTAAGGAAAAGAACTTTAAGGACAGAAAAATAAAAGAAAAAGGTCAGTTTGTTGAGGATAGCTACTTTGTACCTGAAATGATAACAGGCTATGGAATTCAAACTTAACTTTCAATATGTTTTACTTTTTTTAAAAAATAGGTAATATTACCTTATTAAGCACAGCATTCTGGCTTCAATTCCTCATTTTAAGAGCTGAGCAAAATCACAAGGGAGATTTACAAACTATATGTCACTTACTACATTGTCAGTCAGTCCTTTCTTTGATATAAAGTATAATCTTTGGCAAGAAAAAGAAAATAGAAAAATGCTAAGATTCAGGTTCTAAATAACATATGCACAAAGTTTCTTAATAGTTAATTTTCCTTTCCTTTATTGTTGTTGGGTTTTTTCCAAAGGCACAGCAAGATTTTGTAGAATATTGTTCAGTTCAGCATTAACAGAGCACCTGCTGACAAATTTAAAACAGTAAATCTTAGACTTTGAGTTTCTACAAGTAATTATTAGCAATACAAAGTTTTCTTTTCTTTCTTTTTAAATCCATGCATGCATGCAAGTGTGTGTGCATGTGACATGTGTATGCATAGGTGTGCAAATACTGTTTAGTCTAAGAACACTGAATAATCACCTGTACTTTTGTTATTATAGATTTAATAGTAATTTACTAAGCAACTGAAGCCATAGGGATTTCTGAACAGCTGTATCATTTAATTTCATATTAACATACACTGAAGAGCGCTTGTATCCTATCGTTAGATAGTTCATCATCAGCCAGCACAGATGGGCATCTTACGGAGGACAGCATCCTGTGAACTTTTGACTCTGCTCTGTGACTTAGCAAAAAGAAAAAAAAAAAAAGAGTACTCATTCAAGTCTTTTTTTTTTTTTTTTTTTTTTTTTTTCTGGAGAGAGCATAGTATATGACAGTGTCAGGCTGAGTCACAAAGCAGAGTACATGGTAAAACAAAGATATAGATGCAGTATAGACATAGGATCCTAAAACTGGGTAGACATGAGACAAAATCTGTGATTTTGAGGAAAGAACTAAAAGGTTCCAGGATAGGAAATTTCTTTGTACTCTTGGGGTTTAATTGCTTCTAGTAACTCTTCAAAACCTAAAGAAAATGTATCTCAATACAAAAGAAAGAGAGGTTGGAGTGCCTGGGTGGCTCAGATGGTTATGTGTGTAGGTTCTGCTCAGGTCATGATCCCAGGACCCTGGGATCAAGCCCAGCTTCTGGCTCCCTGCTTAGCGGGGAGTCTGCTTTTCCATCTCCCTCTGCTGCTTCCCCTGTTTGTGCTCTCTCTCTGCCAAATAAATAAATAAAATCTTTAAAAAGAAAGAGAGAGAGAGAGAGAGAGAGGGAAGGGGGAGGGGAGGGGGGAGAGAAAGGGGAAGGGATAGAAGGGAGAGAGGAAGGGGAAGAGAGGTGGGAAGGGAGAGGAGAGAGAAAGGGGGAGGGAAGGGGGGAGA
>PISX010031612.1:0-17180 GCA_004024625.1 Mellivora capensis
AACAGATGAATGGATAAAGAAGATGTGGTATATATACACGATGGAATACTATGCAGCCATCAAAAGAAATGAAATCTTGCCATTCGCAACGACGTGGATGGAACTAGAGGGTATCATGCTTAGTGAAATAAGTCAATCAGAGAAAGACAACTATCATATGATATCCCTGATATGAGGAAGTGGAGATCCAACATGGGGGGTTTGGGAGACAGAAAAAGAAGAAAAGAAACAAGATGGGATTGGGAGGGAGATAAACCATAAGTGACTCTTAATCTCACAAAACAAACTGAGGGTTGCTGGGGGGAGGGGTTCGGGAAAGGTGGGTGGGGTAATGGACATTGGGGAGGGTATGTGCTATGGTTAGTGCTGTGAAGTGTGTAAACCTGGCGATTCACAGACATGTACCCCTGGGGATAAAAATATGTTTATAAAAAAATTAAAATTAAAAAATAAATAAATAAATAAATAAATAAATATGACTGTCTCAGCCTACCATAGACCAGGAGGTGAGGGGAAGCTCTTCTGAGAAGTGAAAAGACAGAAACAAAAGAGGCTGGAATACAAAGGACTCCAAACCGAATGTGGAGAATCCTGTTTCCTCCCATCATCAGAACATGAGGCCGGCCACCTGGGTGCAGTTTCACCATAATTTATTCAACTCGTCAACTATTTACCCAGCATCAATTATAGCCACTAATAACTCAGCTGTCATTCACCAAGACAGAATAATGTAGGAGTTAGGAGTGCAGGCTCTACCTTTGAAAGAAGGAAGTCAGTCTATATAAAATGATCTATAGTGATAAGAAGTAACAAAAGTAAGGTGCATAACAGTGCATAACAAAGGTACGAAAAGGTAGGTATAAAGAAGAGGGGACATAAATGCTTGTTTATGCATCACCTATCACAAAAAGCTGGTGAAAGTGGGACAATTTCTGGTCATGATAGCGTACTAGGGACTCTATCCAAGCAGATTTACCCTACTTCCTTAAATAGCTTTAAAAAAAAAAAAAAAAGGCAGACAGTATTAAACAATGGGTTTTAAGACATTGAGCAGCAGACAGCATGGAAAGGGTCACGGATGGCTGAGAGGAGGGAGAGGGAAGAGGCAAGTCCTAAATTGTCCCAGTTCACTGCTAACAGGTCATGTCTGCCCACCAGTCAGGGAGGAGGACCCGGGGCAGAGGTCGATGGTCTCCCTGAGTTCAGGAGACCAAGATGGCATTCAGGGTGGTGAAGCAGCTAGACTGGCAGGGAAGAATGTCAGAGAAGAGACAGCTCTAGCAGTTTGCAGAAGTATCCTCTAGTTGTGGCCTGAGAACTCCCCAGTATGCATGTGAGAAGCCAGCAGAGGCTGGGAAGACCCACCGCAAAGCAGGAAGCTCAACAAAGTCCTCCCTCCACATGGGGCTGGAGATGGTTTATGTTCCACCAGCCAGAATGGGAAGACCTCATAGTCCTTGGGGCATGGGGTAAAACCCTCAGAAGTGGGGACATATTAGCTCTGGACTGAAGACTATTGTGACCAGCATAGTAAAGGATAAAAGGAGGGCTTCTGGGTAGATGATTGGGGGCAGGAAGGGGGAGATTGGGGCTCAGGGTCAAGGCTTGAAGTATACCTACCTATTCACTGTTACATACTTTTGCACTGTTTCAAATTTTTACTATGTGTAAGTACTCCTTTTTAAAAACTTTTTAAAAGAGGAGGTCTCTGGAGTGAGACTTGACAGGGTGAGAATCTGACTCCACCTCCTATGAGCTATATAAACCCAACCACACCAAACCTATGCATTCTTTTCTTTTGGATTTTCTTTGGATTGTTATGAAGATAAATTGAAATCTCTATATAAAAATTAACAGCACCTGCCACTTCTGTGAAAATACTGGTTTTACTTCCCAATGACCTATTTCTGGCAAAAACACCCATTTTTCTTTTTGGGAACACACTTGCCCCACTCACCCATGTGACCATGACACCATTCCCCAGCTCTGAGAAGGGACATGTGACTATGGCATTAGGAGGTAAGGCCCTTGGAAGGTGATTAGGTCATAAGGGGGAGCCCTCATGAATGGGAGCAGCGGCCTTATAAAAGGAACCCCAGAAAGCTCCCTCCCCAGCCTTGTGTGCTAACATTGGGAAGGTGCCGTCTATGAAACAGGTCCCACTGGACACTGAATCTGTTGGTACCTTGACCTTGGGCTTCTCAGACTCCAGAACTAGAACTGTAAGAAATATATTTCAGTTACTTCTGACCTATCACCACATTTCATGTCCCTGGGACAGCAAGTAATTGGTCTAATAAGAGGTGTGGAGACTTTTGCTGAAAATCTTGGGAAAGAGTTTCTCACTGTGCTGCTCAGTGAATAGACTAAAGCTGCCAGTGGTCATTTTCAGGGAACCAGTTTGGGAATGGAACCCAGACAGGGGAGAGCAAAGCCTAGAGATGGAGACAGATGTGGTCCTGATGCTGTCATTTGGGTTCTGGGATCCAGCCATGCCTAAAGCCAGTTTCTGTCACTAGAACCGAAGAGGCCTGGCAAATTTAGAAGGGACTATCATTACTCAATTTATTCAACAAGCACCGAACGCACATGAAATTCCAGAAACCGTGTCCGGAGCTAGGCACTGTGTCCAGTTTCAAGTCTAATGGAGGAGACACTTACACAAAGCAACAGCTACTGGGCTAGAGATATTCCCAGGGTTCTCTGGGTGAGGCACATCTAGAACACCCTGGAGAAGAACAGGCTAGACAGCTAGGAAACCTTTGTGAGGATGTGATGCCCCAACTGAGGCTCAGGAAATGCTGAAGAAGTGGCCAGGGAAAAAGAGGAGATAAGAGTATTTTAGACAAAGAGGTGAGAGGAAGCAGATGTGCTTGGGGGAAGAGGACAGACAGGAGGGGCAGCGGAGAGAGATGTAGCTAAAGTAGCAAGGGGGAAATCACAAAACACTTTGTATGTCATGCCCTAGAGTGGAGCCTTTGTATCCTAATCATTATAGGATGCCATTCCAAAACTTACACCAAGGGAGAAGTATGATTAGATTTCTGTGTGGAGCATAGATGAAAAGGCAAGACAGCTAGGGGAGACCAATCCAAAGGATGTGGGAGAGATCCATGCTTGGAATTATGAGGGACTGCACGAAGAAATTATTAATGAAAGAATGAATTTGAGAAGTTTTGAGGAGAAAGAACTCACTGGACCTAATGCTGATCATGTATTTCAGTTTCAAACATTAACATAGGAATAATAGTTAACATTTTACAGTCTTTCGTCCTCACCAAGTCCTGTTCTGAGCACTTTCCACAAATTCACCCACTCAGTCCCACCCCTTGAGGGAGATACCACTTTCAGATATCACTAAAAGATTTCTCTTTCAGTGATAAGGGACTAAGCCAGGGACAGGTGAGGTAACTTGCCTGAGGCTACACATGGTGGCAAGGCACAAGCGTGGGCCGTTGACTGCTACACTCCGCCCCTCGCATGTGCACACTGCTTAAAAGGTAGCTGAACAAGAAGAGGAGCTGGCCAAGGAAAACCAAAATGACTAAGGAAGCAGAGGCCAGCATCACAGAAATAAGGAAGGTGAATGCTTCTTTCTTATCTCAGTGGTAATTAAATACCCAATTATGTAATGGGAGGAAGACAGGTCGGGCTTCGCCGGGAAGACAGTGGGATGTTCTTCTGCACATAGTATCTCCTTTATTTTTCACGGTTCTCTGTAAAACAGATGTGTTCACAGCCCCAGCTGTTGGATGCGGAAGTTGAGAGAAATCAAGGGGCTCCCCAAGGCCACCTGCTGGGAAGTGACCTGGCTGGTTATCAGGCCTGGAGATGACCTGCGTTCTACGGTTGGCTGACTGGAGCGGTGTCTGGACGTCTGGGGCCGTGGCAGAGTGGGAGGGGCACACAAGGATGGCCACATCCCTACTCCCAGTAGGTCTGTAATCTTGTTGCTCCCACGAGGCTGTAACAAATGAAGACAAAGATCATGATAAGGCACCAGGAATGTGTGTGCCAGGGAAGTGGTACAGACTCTGGGCACCGAGAGCAGAAGAGGAGGCATATCGAAGCTGGCGTACATGGGTTGGGTATTGAAGGATGAGTATAAAAACGAGGGGAAATGGGACATTTCCAGGGGTTGGGCCCTCACCTGGGTGCTCTGTCAGTGACAGACACCTGCTGTTTCTACCTGTGCAGCATCTCCTATATCCTTCTAGTTCTTCTGAGGAAACCCTCCTCCTCATTGGGAACCCATGGAGTTTGGACAGAGCTGGCTTCACGTCTACCTCAGATCCCATCAGGGAGGGATCACTTGAGGCCAGCCTGGCTAGTCTCTGAGGTTTCGTTTCCCCCAACCCAGCAATTGGCTCTAGGTCCAATCTAACCCAATGAGACTCAATCTCAGGCGTGTGTTGAAACATCAGGAAGGAAAAACTCCCCAGCATGGCTGGCTCTAGGAATGTTATTAGCTTGGAGAAACTGGGGACCATGCTGTAGAGGGGTCTATCTCAGAGTGAAACCCACACTGAGAAAAGGGAATAGGAGGTAGAGAGATCTGATGTTTAAATTCCTGGATCCAGTCATGCCTGCAAACATCCCCAAAATTTTCAGTCACTCCAACCAATAAATTTCCTTTGCCAGTTTGAGTTGGGGTTTCTGTCACTGGCAAGGGAAAGGGGTCTGGATAACAAAGAGCTTCAAAATGGTTGTTAAGCTCCAGGAATCCTAAGCCACAGTCCATCTGCCTTCCTCAAAGGAAAGGAGTTCAAGACGGGGAATGGTGAGATAAGATCCCTAAGAGAGAGAAAGGATATGGGCTTCTGTGAAGGGTGAGATGAATATAGACCTTGGAGAAGAAGCTTTAGTTTCAATCGTATCTCAAAAGGTGGATAACTTTTCACCAGCTGGCATTTGAGAAAACACAGCACAGCAGGAAAGGGACCACCTCACCCATGAAGGCACAGAAGTAGAAGAATGCAAGGCATGTTCAGGGTGCAGCACATGGTCGAACCTGGCTGGAGACAGAGCTGATGAGGGGCAGTTGTGAAAGGGGAGGTTGCAAAGGTGCCCTGGAAGGCCTAAAGAGCCAAGAGGTGGCTATTTGGGGATGGTTAGAGACCTAGAAAGCATAGTTCTGTGGGATCAGAGATATGTTCCCCTCCAAGGCACGGAGAAATGTTTGGATTCCAGGGACACCAGGAACACCAGAGCAGGCTCTCATGGTATCACCAAGCAGGTAAAGAGCTAAGTGTCCCAGTAAGAGATGAAAGAGGGGACTTTGTCCTATGGCCCCACTCTGCTGGGCAAAAGACCATTTCAAGTCCTTTGAGCCTGGATCCCCTCCTCCCTGCTCCTGCTGAGCCCAGGATAGGGGATGAGCCGACTCCTGGAAGCCAGGGCCCCCAGGAGGATGCCTCAGCCCCAGGGAGGGGGGAGCCCTCTGAGTTTCCTGGCGGCCCCCTGGTTACCCTCAGCCTCCCCTGCAGTGCCTCACAGCAACCACTGACTAGGGGATGTGTCCCTGCTGCTTGAGTTAATTACAGTAATTATACCTGCTCCCTCTTCGGCTCTGGTTCCCTTTGTTCCCAGTTTCCTGCCCGCTCATTTGCAAATCTAATCGCTCTGTGGATTGATTTTTTTTTTCCTTTAAAGAGAGAACAGGATGGAGAGACAAAGATAGGGAGCAGAGACTGTGGGAGAGAAAAAGTGGGCGTGAGAGTGGCTGGGAAGGGTGTGGGGAGGGGACAGATGGAGGGACAGTGGTGGAAAAGCAGACAGGAGCAGCAAAGGACTGTGACAGCCAACCTAGGGCGCCTCTCTTCTGCAGGGTCACCCTGAGTCACCAGCCAAGGCCCCAAAGGTGGAGCTGTGGGACCACCATCAGCACAGCCCTCAGGCCTTTCCATAGGGTCCCCAAGATCCCCCCAGACCAGGCTGGTCTAGCACAAATTACAGGAAGCTGTGAGAGCCCCAATTCAAACAATACCAATGGATACCCCTGCTCTTCAGGTAGTGCTCTCCCCAGGGATTTGTGGGACCGTGACTCATGGAGAGCACTTGCCAGGCACCTACTTCAGTATCAGATGCCTGAGAGGGGGCAAGAGGGAAACAACAACTATTCTGATGGAAAGCTGAGAGACGAGTGGTTGGTCTTCTCTCTCTCACCAAACCCCATCCTAGAGACCCTCAGGAAACATCCTGGTTCAGGGATTTCCAAAACATACTCTGAGGAGCACTGAGTTTCCATGGAGAATCCTCAGGGAGTGGGAAGAAACAAGTGGGCATATATATCCCCCAAAACCCTTCCCATGACATTTACCCAGCTCATATATTGGGTTCTACCTAAACTTTTATTTAGAAATGCAAATTTATTTCTCTCTTTACTGTTTTTTTTGTTTTTTGTTTTTTGTTTTTTAAGCAGGCTCCATGCCCAACCTGGGGCTCAATCTCACAACCCAGAAATCAAGAGTCTCATGCAATACCGAGTAAGCCAGCCAGGCACCCTGGAAACAATACAAATTTAAGAGGAGAAGAATCCTCCTTCCTATAAGGGATTAGAAAACAACTGATCTAACCCCAAACCTCTCATCTGTCAGATAGGGGAAACTGAGGCTCACATGGATTAAGTGGCTTATCCCGTATCACACAACAGTCAGATCACAGGCCTCTTGACTCCCAGTTGAAGAAGATTTCCACAACCCCGTGCTTCATGTTAGGGTGCCAAGGGGATATGGAGATTTTGCCAAAGCTCCAGGGTCTTCTTGGGCCCATCTGGAACGAGGCTGATGGCGTCATCCTGCCAGAAGCCCTGGGTGAATCAAAATCCTTCTCCTCAGTCCTCTGACTGAGCCCAATAGATGGAGCATTTTCAAAAAAAAAAAAAAAAACAGCTGCAAGTATAATTAAAATCCCATGTGCCCTTCCCAGAACCTTGCCACTGATGAAGTTCTAGAATATAGGTGAGGTTCAGTGGGGTGAGGTCCGGGGCCGATGACCAAGAAAGAATTCTTGAGACATCTTTGGTGCAAAATGGTGGTTTTTTAAAGCACGGGGACCCATGGGCAGGAAGAGCTGCTGCCCTGGGAATGTGAGGAGTGGTCTATTATATACTTGTAAGTTGGGGAGGGGATTAGGGATGATGTAAGTCTCTAAGGAATTTTGGAAGCAAGGTTTCTAGGACCTTGAGGAGCTAGCTATTGCCTGGGGAAAAGGTTATTCATTACCAGTAATAAAACCTTCCTGTGAGACCCTTTAGATATATATCAGTGGGCCATATGCTTGGGAACGATTGTGGACACTATCTTGGAGGTTTAAAGATAAAGTTTCCAAAGGAATTGTTAAGGTAGACTTACAGGATCCTGGTTGGGGGTAGGGGTCAGTCAGGCTAGAATTGTCCTTTGCCCTTAGCAAAGCACCAAGGTGAGGGTAGTTGAGTCCCTAGAGGAGAGTCACTTTGCCTGTTTCAAGGTCTTGTTAGTAGGTAAGGAAATTTAATAATTTTTCTTCTGCCCCTGCTTCCCTCATCATCACCTTTGCTACCCCATTAAGAGGTAGACTCTATTTCTTCTCCTCTTGATCTCGGAAGGGCCTTTCTGCTTGCCACAAGGGACCAAATATGGCAGAAATGATGCTGCATAACTTTCCAAGTTAAGTTAGAACGAAGGTAATACAGCTTCTACCCGGCTGTACATTTTGGGAAGCTCACCATTGGAGCCTAGTCCCCTAGTCCCCATGCAGTGAGAAAGCCCAAGCCACCAGGAGAGACCATGTATAGATGTTCTGGTAACACCCACTGTCAAACATGAGAGCCAGCAAACCTTCAGATACTTCCAGCCCCCAGGTGTTGAGTCACCATTAGCCTCTGAGTCTCCTAGCTGAGGCCCCCGACATTGTGGAATGGAAATAAACCATCCCCATTGCACCTCGTCCAAATTCCTGACCAGCAGAGTCTGTGAGTATAACAGTCATTGCATGCCACGAAGGTCTGGGGTAGTTTGAGATGCGGCATCTAGAAGCTCAAGCAAATACTCCCCACATGAAGTTAGATTCAGTAGCAAGCAGTCAACAGCCAGGGCTCCCAAGGATAGACTCGATGCAATGAATCCAAATCTCCAGCTAATATTTGGCTTCTCCCCTAGCACTTCTAATTAATTCACAAGAGAAGTTCAGAGTTCAGGTCATTTTGGAGACAGAAGTAGGAATGGGAGTGGGTGTTAACTCCCCACACTGGATTCAGCCAATGTTTACTAAGTGAGTTCCATGAGTCAGACACAGAACAGAGTCCCCGCCCTCAAGGAGCACAGTATAATTGGGGAGACAGACACATCCACACTCAAAAGTAATTATAATGCAATAAGTTAAGTTGCTATTAAAAATAAAAGTACTTTGGTAGCACTTTGGAAACAATGAAGAGTATCAGCCTCAAATGTTTCCCATCCTGGGATGGTTCCGGTCCACTCAGAGGTATTAAAGTTATTCACCTCGTGGTTCTTAGCTCTTGGAACCCAAATCCCTTAATCCAGTCTTTGGCATAAAAGGCCTGTGGTGCACCCTTGCTTAGAAAAAGTCAAGAGCTTAATAAATGTCTTTTCACATTTCATATAACCCTGTAGAAGAAAATGTCAGTTGTTCTCCAAAATCCATACTCCCATTCTCCAGAATAACAAGACCCTTGTTTTTTTGCTGGGTTTCCTGGCCACCTGGAATAAGGATGCTCTCTCAGCCTCCCCCTCGCCGAAGCTATAGGTGGCTATGTAACTGATGGGATGTAGAGTAGGTGATGTATAGAACTTCTCTGTTGCATCTCAAAGGGAGGGAATGTGCCTGCTCCACACCATTTACACCTCTCTCCTAATGAGGACATGGTATAAGCCATTTTGTATGATAAGATAAGAGAAACACCTTAGACAAGCCAGAACTTAGATATCTCTTTCAGCTTGGAACCCCAATCTAGCTGTCACAGACTATGTCACATGAGCAAAAAAAAATACACCCCAGTTTTCTTTAAGGCACTATTATTTAAGGGATCCTTGTTATTAAATCGATTCCTACCCCCAAAATCCATTAACTCAAACTATTAGCTCTTTATTTAGTCCTATGTGTTTACACACCTACACGCGTACTGCGGTCGAGCCTTCAGCAGACATTCAAGAATGAGCTGAGGAATTTGCAGTTGGAGGAGATCAAGAGCACATTTCTGCCATCACTGCTCCCTGCTGCTTGGGGTACCAGCTCATAAGTGTGCAAGATCAAGCTTTCTCATAGGGATTCTGAAGCCCCTGAGGGTACCTACTGGTATGTTGAGTGATATGCAAAGTAATACTTTCCTAGAGACCATTTTGCTGAAAGAGTTGGTGAAAAGGATTTTGAATTGTTTATCTCTTAAAACGCTTTGTCATATACACAAGACAGAAGCAGCAAAATTCCGCTTTCCCATGTCACGCAATCTTGCACTTTTCATGAACACCGGGAAAGTAGGAGATGTTTATGTGCAGTGAGTGATTGAAAAAGTTGTTCTTTTTGTGTTATCAGGGAAACCTCAGTGGTACCCAAGCGAACCAGGCTACTACTTCAGGGAGAGAAGACTAAGCCAGACTTTCCCAAAGCATGTTCTGTTGATAGATGTCACATGAGGAAAAGAATGGAAAGGTTTCATGGTCAAATGAGTTTGGGAAAAGCCAGATTAAATTTTTAAAAAAAGAGAGAAATAAGTTTTTTTGCTGTGGGGTTTCTCATGATTTTCACTATGGTGATGTGTATTATGAGTCTCTGACAGGGAGATATAGCGTGTGAGTTGCCCACAATACACCTTCGCAGGGACAGTTTTACGGAGAGTGTTTCCAAGGAACTCATTTGCTGAGTTATGTAAATGTGCGTGTTCTCCTTGTTGGTCTTGTCTGCCAGAGTGGAGGAATGGGAACATGTTTTTTAACCTATTAAATTCTGGATGGAGTAATATAGCCAAGCCAAGCTTTCTGATATCTTGCCCTTCCACTTTCCCACTGCCTCTGCCCAGCCTGGTCAGTGATGATGAGTTTGATGTGTCATCACGGCGAGGGTACAGTACTCAGTTATCCAATCAAACACTGATCTAGGTGTTGTGTTGAAGGTGTTGTGTAGATGTAGTTAACATCTACCATCAGATGACTTCAGATAAAGATTATCCTCAGTAAGGTGGGTGAGCCTCATCTAATCAGTTGAAAGGCTTTGAGGGCAAAACCAAAGTTTCCCAGAGGACAAGGAAAATCCCCCAAATTTCTGCACCATAAGAAGAGAAATGTTAGCTGAGATCAATATAATGAAAGGCAAACTCAAACAAGAAAATCTACATATTGCTTGAAGCCCTTTATGAGGTCAGTTTCAGAACTATCTGGGAAGGTAAAGCTCATGTAATGAGAGAAAATGTGGTACAACTTTGCTTGCTATAGATTTGCCTGAGTCTGTTTTCAAATTAGCAGCCAACCCAGAAAGGGTGATTTTATTAAAGTTATTCTTGTAGGCACGATATTAATGTACTCAAAAGCATACCTGAACAGTTGATCAGGAAACCAGAGATAACTGAGATCTCCCTGCTTTATTTTAATAGTCATAGCATTTTTTTCTAGTTATAAAAATAAGTCAGATTTCTGGGCAGAATCACCTAAGTAGAGCAAGTACACAGAATTTCTCCAAGCACTCAACAAAATAAAGGGGGGAAAATTGTAACAAACCAATAAAAAGTCACAAGCAGCAACCAAAGAAGGAAGGGGGTAGAACTTTATGCCACAGAAGCCCAAAATGGTAGCCAAGAAAAGAAATACAATATTCTGGTATGATCAGAATGGCTCCTTATATCATTCTGAACAAGGGTAGAACAAAGGAAGATAATTGGGTCCAAAGATTCCTGAGAATTCTCACAAATACCCTACAACTTGGGGACACATGGCCTGCGAGAGCAAGTAGGCAGATCTAGGAAACACTACTGGAAAAACCCCAGTGAGGAAAAGCCCCTCCATCCCAGCAGGGGCCTCAGCAGAAGCCGAAGGGCCACCAGAATTTAGCATCTTTCCAGGGAGACAGACAACAGGAAAAAGAAAGATGGTAAATCCAATCAAATCTAAGTCGGAGTGTCACCCAAGGAACAGAACCAGGTTCCCATGAGAGTTTTATTCTATAGAAGAACTTAAAAATATAAAATCAGTAAATAGAACATGAAAGAACAAGAAAATGAAATTACAAGAAATGTCACAGAAATAAAGAAACAAACTGCAAACTAAAATAAACTTATTACAAATCAAATAAATTAGAAGCAGCTGAATGAAATGACATCTCCCCAGATGAAAAATAGAGTTGACAGGACTGAGGGAAAGCCTGATGTAATCACAGCAAAGGACGAGAAAATAAAACAGAGATTCAAGCAACTAGATAGGGAGTGATTGGTGTAGAGGACAAAGATTGTCCAACGTAAGGATGATTGGTGCCTCTGAGGTTTAAAAAAAAAAATTAGGAGTCAAGAAACCTTTGAAATATAATACAGGAAAATTTCACTGAAATGAAGCAAGAATCAGCAAATCAAAATGGCACATCATACATCCCAAGAACAATTATTCCAGAGTAATAGACATCGAGATAGACTTTAGTTATTGAACAAAGAAAAAGAATAATCGAAATAAACAAGTTATGATGGACGTCAAGAAAACACATCCTAGTTAAAGCATCAGACCTTAGAGAAAAAGAAAGAATAAGCAAAAGAAGCAAAAGAGAAAACATCAGGCTGGTTCCAGACTTCTCACAGCAACAGTCAATTTCTGAAGACAGGAAGAAGAGGTCTAGGAAGGTCTAAGGGAAAACACATCTGACGTAACTTCAAATTACAGCAGATCATTGCTCAAATGGGGGGAATAGTCAGATGTTCTCAAACATGGTAGAATATGGTAGAACATGGGAATAGAGCACACCAGCACCTTCTTTTTAAAAACTACTCAATGAAACCAGAAGACCAGGGCAGGGAGTGTGTTAAAGGAAGCCCTCAGGAAGACCCCCTATATGGGGCCTTATATCTCCCAGGACCCCATGTGGAGATTTCCCCTTCTCTGAGGTAAAAATGAGACCAATAGACTGTGAGCCTTGTTTTCGGGCAATGAGTGGCAAATATATCCATGTGGAAGCAAAATGAGGATAACTACAAAGTCTTTCCTTGATGCCTCTTTGGAATCTTGCTCCCCTGGTCACTTTCATACCACTTCCTAATTAGAAAGCAAGACAAAATGAAATTGTCATTGAATTTTACTCTGGGCCCACAATTACTGCACCAAAGAAAGTAACTAAAATCATGAAGTACCTTCCTTTCATGGGAACAAGCATACTGGAAACCCAGCTGTCTGCTCCCAGCCACTGCATTAAACAAGGCCAGCTCTGGAGTCCAGGACCTTTCAGACGATGGACATTCTTACCTCTAGAAACCAGGTGGGAAGCAGGGAGCCTGGTGGTATGTAGATGCTGTCTGAGAGCTGCGTTCGATCAGGAACAAAGGGCATGGAGTCCTTTTCCCTGCCTGTCTCTTGAAGTGCTGAAATTGCCACCTCACTGCAAGATTAGGGAATTACAGTCCCTCTGGTCTGATACGGAGAATTCACAAGCTGGGACACCCTGCCCAACACCCTGAGTGCACGGACAGACCTCCAGAATGAGACGCACATACCAGTTAAAGTCTCCGCTAAGGCTGCCTCCTGCTTCCCGCCAGAGGAACAAGTAAAGGACAGAGACCCATCTGGAGCGGCAGGATGGCGCAAAGCTTAGATGAGGTCCTTGGCATTGGATGGCCTGGGTTTTAATCTCCTCTGCCACTTCCTGTCTGATTTTAGGCAATTTCCTTTTATCTGTCTATTGCTTCAGTTTCAGCGTCTGTAAAAATGAGATGTCAGTCTCATAAGGCAGTTATAAAGATTAAATGTTAATCCATGTAGTGCACTTTGAAAAGCACCTGGACATAGTAAACTCGATAAGATATTAGCTAGGAGTGTTAAGTGTGGAAAAGAGTAACCTAGAAGTGCACGTGTGCATGCACGCGAGCGCGCGCGCGCGCGCACACACACACACACACACACACACACAATGCCACCCTGGGCAAGGAGGCTTCTCTGCCCAGGAGCCGGAAGCATATAAACTTCCGTTATAAAATCCTCTGGGAAAAGAGGATTAGGGTGCAGGGGACTAGGGTTTTCACCCAGAGCTCCTGATAGCGTGCATTTGTGCCCCACCGTTAGAATTCAGCATAAGCCAGGACCATATCCTCTCTCTTAAAGTCTGGTTGACATCAGGTAATATCTGCTTTAACTAGAACTCCCATGCATTCTCTTCGGTCCTCATCCCGCGGTATAGAGGAAGTGTAATTATGCCCATTTTCAGACAGGAAGACTGAAGTTCAACGCAGTCAGGTGATTTTTCCCAGCATCCCAGAGCTTGAGGTAGTTGCACTAGGACGCAGATCTCTTCTGCCTCCAAATTGGTGCCCCCACCCTTGTGTATGTCTCTTATTGTATCTCTGTCTTTCTCTGTGTATCTCTCTCTGTTTTTCTCTCTGATGTCTGTTGGGCTGTCTCATACTGATTTTCATCCCTCCTATTCCTTTCTTCTTTCTTCTCAGATTCCCCACAATCTATCTAAAGCAAAAGCGGCTTAGGGCGAATAGCAGCTTGGTTCACAAGCCTGCCTGGGATGGAGTTCTTGTGTGCAGAAATACAGGACCGCTTTGTTACTCCAGAACAAGAGCAGAAGGGGGGCTCCTGGCCAGGAGACAGAGGAGCCAGCCCCTCAGCCATCCTGTCTTCTCTCCTGGTTCTCTTGCACCCCCATTACAGCTCTCCATTCTGATCATTCTACCAGAACCCACTGCTCATTCTAAGGGGAGAGAATCTCTAATAGGAAGGGGAGGAGAAGTGGCTCTGGCGGCTGAAGAAGGGAAGCCCCGTTTCCTTCATTGAGTGAATTATGTGGCTTTTCAGAAGAGGCAAACCCGGATCCTCTCACAGCCTCTGAAATGTCAGTACAAGCTACAGAAGTTCACCTTTTTCCCTCCCCACATTATGGACGCCCCTCCACCAACTGGGCAGAGAAAGGGCGCCACCTCCTGGCTAGACGCGAGTTTAGGACCAATCCCGGCCATTCGTGACCCACGTTCCACCTTCAGAAGTGCAATCAGCAAGATCGTCAGTGCCTGACGCACCAGGCATCCTTCTAGGCTTTGGAAGTTAGCAGATTCCATTGAGCCATGGCAAAATGACCCTGCCTCCACTTAACAATTGCAGTCAGCAAGATCACTAAGCTTGGGGTGCAGCCATGTTCGTCTGGGCAATGGTCTAAATATCGTGTTGGATTTAAAAATACATAAATAAACCACCAGGAAAGGGAAGGGGAGAGTGTTGACACTAGTAAGAAGGTGAAAAGTCTCATAAACTCAGGCCACTGGAGGCAAAGGCGAACAAACCATTAGCTTTGACTGGCCACCCAGCGCTCTCCAGCCAGCCAAGTCTGCATTCAACTGTGAAGGAAAAGTGAAATTAAAGACAACTGAGGTGCTAGAAATAGAGCAACAAAGGTTATGTCTAAAAGGCAAGATGTAATTACAGATTATATAATTTGATCAGAATACTGCTGATAACATGTAAGTCCATTGTTCAGCTTTCAGAATTTCTGCTTCTGTATGTTTTCAAATGTCTTTTATAACAAAAGCAAAGGGGGCAGCCTCCTCCTGGCCTGCGGTAGGGACCACATAGCAAACTCCATTTCCCCCAGGGGACACCATGGATACAGCAGGACCAGAGAGGAGCTAGAGGCAGCGGCATTGGAGGAGACCACGTGGGGATGAAAGGCCTGAGTTCGAATTCTGCCTCTGCTACTTGGAAGTTCTATGGCTTTAGGAAGTCCAGAAAAATCTCTCTGGTCTTGGTTTTTCATCTGCAGAGTGGGAGGATGACAATACCTGGCAAACTCACCTCCCAGAGCTGGGGTAAGTTTCAATTAAAGGAAATGGGAAGGAAACTAATGTTTATTGTATGTGTATGTGCTGACATGGGCTAAGCCATTTACTAACTTGTCTCATTTAATACCATGAGGAACAGATGATTATTACCTGTGGTCAACAAATGAGGATATTTGTAGGGACTGAGTCAATTTTCCAGATTCTACAGGTGGAATTCAATTTTGAGGGGCACCGATTTTTCAAGGCAATACTTCACAAACTGTGAAGTGCTATACAAATGTAAGGAGTGTTTTTTTTTTTTCATTTCTTTTCAGTGTAACAGAATTCATAGTTTTACACCACACCCAGTGCTCCATGCAATGCGTGCCCTCCACGATACCCACCACCTGGCTCCCACAACCTCCCAAATCCCCGCCCCTTCAAAACCCTCAGGTTATTTTTCAGAGTCCATAGTCTCTCATGGTTCATCTCCCCTTCCAATTTCCCTCAGCTCCCTTCTCCTCTCCATCTCCCCATGTCCTCGGTGTTATTTGTTATGCTCCGCAAATAAGTGAAACCATATGATAATTGACTCTCTCTGCTTGACTTATTTCACTCAGCATAATCTCTTCCAGTCCCATCCATGTTGCTACAAAAGTTGGGTATTCATCCTTTCTGATGGAGGCATAATACTCCATAGTGTATATGGACCACATCTTCCTTACCCATTCGTCCTGGAAGGGCATCTTTGTTCTTTCCACAGTTTGGCGACCGTGGGTATTGCTGCTATAAACATTGGGGTACAGATGGCCCTTCTTTTCACCACATCTGTACCTTTGGGGAAATACCCAGTAGTGCAATTGCAGGGTCATAGGGAAGCTCTATTTTTAACTTCTTGAGGAATCTCCACACTGTTCTCCAGAGTGTCTGCACCAACTTGCATTCCCACCAACAGTGTAAGAGGGTTCCCCTTTCTCCACATCCTCTCCAACACACGTTGTTTCCTGTCTTGCTAATTTTGGCCATTCTAACTGGTGTGAGGTGGTATCTCAATGTGGTTTTAATTTGAATCTCCCCGATGGCTAGTGATGATGAACATTTTTTCATGTGTCTGATAGCCATTTGTATGTCTTCATTGGAGAAGTGTCTGTTCATATCTTCTGCCCATTTTTTGATATGATTATCTGTTTTGTGTGTGTTGAGTTTGAGACGTTCTTTATAGATCCTGGATATCAATCTTTTGTCTGTACTGTCATTTGCAAATATCTTCTCCCATTCTGTGGGTTGCCTCTTTGTTTTGTTGACTGTTTCCTTTGCTGTGCAGAAGCTTTTGATCTTGATGAACTCCCAAAAGTTCATTTTTGCTTTTGTTTCCTTTATCTTTGGAGACATATCTTGAAAGAAGTTGCTGTGGCTGATATCAAAGAGGTTACTGCCTATGTTCTCCTCTAGGATTCTGATGGATTCCTGTCTCACATTGAGGTCCTTTATCCATTTCGAGTTTATCTTTGTGTATGGTGTAAGACAATGGTCGAGTTTCATTCTTCTACATATAGCTGTCCAATTTTCCCAGCACCATTTATTGAAGAGACTGTCTTTTTTCCACTGTATATTTTTTCCTGCTTTGTCGAAGATTATTTGACCATAGAGTTGAGGATCCATATCTGGGCTCTCTACTCTGTTCCACTGGTCTATGTGTTGGTTTTTATGCCAGTACCATGCTGTCTTGGTGATCACAACTTTGTAGTAAAGCTTGAAATCAGGTAATGAGATGCCACCAGTTTTATTTTTGTTTTTCAACATTTCCTTAGCAATTTGGGGTCTCTTCTGATTCCATACAAATGTTAGGATTATTTGCTCCAGCTCTTTGAAAAATACCGGTGGAATTTTGATCGGAATGGCATTAAAAGTATAGATTGCTCTAGGCAGTATAGACATTTTAACAATGTTTATTCTTCTGATCCAAGAGCATGGAATGGTCTTCCATCTTTTTGTGTCTTATTCAATTTCTTTCATGAGTGTTCTGTAGTTCCTCGAGTACAGATTCTTTACCTCTTTGGTTAGGTTTATTCCCAGGTATCTTATGGTTCTTGGTGCTATAGTAAATGGAATCGATTCTCTAATTTCCCTTTCTGTATTTTCATTGTTAGTGTATAAGAAAGCCACTGATTTCTGTACATTGACTTTGTATCCTGCCATGTTACTGAATTGCTGTATGAGTTCTAGTAGTTTGGGGGTGGAG
>PISX010031613.1:0-17185 GCA_004024625.1 Mellivora capensis
TCCTAGGAACATCGCCAAAGGCAATGGAAGCAAGGGCAAAAATAAACTATTGGGATTTCATCAAGATCAAAAGCTTTTGCACAGCAAAGGAAACAGTCAACAAAACCAAAAGACAACTGACAGAATGGGAGAAGATATTTGCAAACGACATATCAGATAAAGGGCTAGTGTCCAGAATCTATAAAGAACTTATCAAACTACATTTGATTTAAATCCGTGTTCAGGTCCCACTCTGCAGACGGCCCTTCTCGGGAGCACCCCTGGCTGTTGGTACTTTGGAAAGCAGCGGGTGGAAGGTACCAGGGGCAGAGTGAGGGGAGAAGGTGGAGAATATTATTTATTATGAGTACCACATCATTCAAACCTCATCATGGGGCTCGTGTACTTCTGGGTACAAGACGGCAGAACATTTGAAGGCCACTCTGAGAAACCCAAATTAGATCATTTTCTATTTTTCTATATCTTCCCTTGACTTATAGCATATCCTTTCCACATAAAATATGTTTGACCAATTCTATACGTGCTGATTAACTCACTGCTCTATGGACTTAAGAGGATCATTTTAATCTTGCTGGCTGAAATATATTGTTTTAAATTGAATGAATTGACCGTACTTTTTATGATAGCGTGCTGTCACTGAGTGACATTTTTAAAATTTAAAAATAGCAGGAATACGAACAACTTACATGCACACAGCAAAATAGCTGCCATCCAATTTACAGGTTGTGGTGCTTCTACAGAAAAAAAATATGTAGCCAGAGATAATGAACTACACACATTTAAGTTCTGGGGTAAGTTTTTGTTTGAATATTTTCTTTCCTTAAGCATTTAAAGATTTCTTCCAATAGTTTGATGATACATAATTAAGTCCAGTAAGATGGGTAAGCCTTGTAATGAAAACATTGCTGTAAATTCTGATGGACATAGGAATTGGTGTCTTGTTACAAATGGAAGGTTCTGTCACACAGAAAATTGTGGCTTCTCTAAAGTCAGGTAGGACAACTAGAATTCTGGTTCAGCCACTCATCTATTCATTTATTCACCAAATATTTACTGATCAACTTACGAATGCCAGGTATGTTGCTAAACACAGATGGTTATGCCATAGTACAGTGTATGTATTCCTAAAAAACCTTATATTCTATAAACTCATACACTGGAAAGACAGCAGGACTTGGAGGTAAAATAAGGCTGGATCAGAGTACTCAAAACGTAGGCAGTTTTGGAACCAGAGCATTTGCAAGATAGCATGAAGAAAGAGTGAGGTGTATTCATTTATCTTTCCTGAAAAACGGACCCTAAGATCAGGATTTTGGTGCAAGGTGTTTGTAGGGAGGTGATCCCAGGAAGCACAGTGAGGGAGGAGAATAGTGAGACAAGAGAGGGAGGAAAGTCACCTCATCTTACTAAGTGGCATCAATGAGCAGAACCAACCTGGGTAACTGGGCCTTAACCTCAAGTGGGACTCTGTCAGGTTGCAGATCACTCCTGGGCCACTAATTCTGGTACTTCTTACCGTATATGCAAATGTAGCAATCTTTCTTGGAAGCCAGAGAAGACCCTCAATCAGAGAGAGGAAGAAAGTGACTGACAGGTCCTGGAATCTTTTGCAAGTGACCCCAGTAGAAGTAGGTGGGCTGAAATGATCGAGGCAGGAAGGCTGAAGGTCCATGATTGGGTACACAGGGGTACTGGGCCCTGGGCTCAGTACTGTCTTCCTTCATGGCTCGCTCAAGTTGGCACGTTAGTCTGCATCAGCTGCTTTTTGGTGAAACAAAAGAGTAAAGTGTGAGAGCAAACTGTCTGTAAACCAGTGAGACTTCCAAATTATGCAGATATCATATCCCTACCTCGGACTTTTGTACAAGTCACTTTGCATCACAGAAGCCATGTGTTATAGAAGACAGACTGTGCCGGGGATACCACCTTTGAATAAAATACAGAACAGTCCCCGACTATAAAAACCTTCCAGTCTTGGAGGAGAGAAAGAGCTCATAGTTCAGTGATGTGAGTGCTATGGCAGAAGAGGCACGCCCCCCCCCCCCCCAAGGTAGTGCCCTTTCCACCCTTGGGGGATCAGGGAAGAGACATTCAAGCCACGTCCTGAAGGATGAGCAACAGAAAGATGGGAAGGAGAGAGGAAGAGAAACCTAGGGAAATTAACATGTGAGGATACAGGGTGAATCCAGTGTCTGTGAAGCCATTGCCCCGCACTCTAATGCATATCACTGAAGACCCCTGAACTTCAAGGGTTAGGCTTAAGAAAATGAGGAATGTTAGGACTCCAGAAATTTAGGTTTCCAGAGAAAAAATTTAAGGCCTAAGGTAGGTGTTCAGACTGATCTTCGAATTGTGCAGAGACTGCCTGGCTGCTAGTGTTGGATAAATAATAAATACCAGTCCTTCTGTTCCTGGGATCAGCGTCCTGCCTTGACCTTGCTTATCAGATCAGGTAGGAAACCCAGGTCCTTCTTACCACATGTGGTCATTACATTTCCCATGGCATTTCACAAGAGGCCCGGGCTGCTTCCCTGGCTGCTGTCCAGGTAGGTAATTATCTTGCCTCCTGTTCTAACTCCCTTGTGGTTTCAGTTGTAGGAGACAGCCTCCTTCACTCCCACATGATTGGCTGCTGGTGCTGAAAGGTTTCATTCTGGAAATCTGTTACCTTCTGCCCTGGAGCTTGGCTAGCATTCAGGGCCGGGAGAGGATGTTTGAGGACAACTTGGCCAGGTCTATACTTACTAAGAGAAGTGGAGAATTGGGACTCATTTCCTGATAAAATGAGCACCAAACGTAATTTTTTACCAGATGACTCCATGGTTTAAAAATATTGGGTTAAAAAATTACATTGGTCAGGGAAAGGAAAAAGTCCCCTGTTCAAAATTACTGACATAAAGTCCGTACTCTTTCTCCTTACCCCAAGAGCATGCTGTTCCAGCATATCAGGCAACAGTGACGATGATCAGAACTTTAGAAGATGACACACCTGTGAACAGGATGTACTAGAAAATCTATCGCTGTATCATCTATCACCTAGCATCACTGCATCCATAGCCTATTACCCCTTTCTCTGTGCTTCGTTAGCACAGAGCCATTGGCAGGCAATCTCTGGCATGATTTTCCTGGTAGTTCAGCCAATCGGTGAATGGTTTCTGAGTACTCACAGTTGCATGGTCATGTGATTTGGGAGATAGGAAGATCTATAATGATAATTCCTTCCCACGGCCTTCTGCATATTTCTGAGCAATAGTACAGCATAATAGGACTAGCTGTGAAAACAGCTAGACCTGGGTTTAAATTCTGGCACTGCTACCTCTGTGACTCTAAGTTACTTAATCTTTGAATCCAGTTTCTTCATCTATAAAATGGGGATAATTATATTGGAACCTAATTTACAGGTGTAGTAGATTATATGAGATATTGCAATTAAAGTGCTTGGCACAGCAGTGCATAATAGGCTCTGTAAATGTTTGCAATCATTACTATAATACAATCCAGTAGACATCTATACAAAACCAGGACTGAACTGCTTGGTCTTGCCCTCCTGTCTTCCCTCCAATGGCTTCCAAGAAGAGCTTGTACTCTGTAGCAATGAGATACTGATTAAGAACATTGACTTCGTGCTCAGACAAACCTGAGTTAGAATCCCAACTTTGTTATTTGGGACCTCTGTGACCTCAGAGAAGTTAAATAACTTCTTGGAGCCTTGGTTTCCTCATGGGAAAATAGGATAGCTGTACGATATCAATCAATAACTACTCATAGTCGCATAGAAGCTGCTACATAGAAAGCACCAAATACATGGCAGTCATTACTATTAGAGATAAATAATACAAAGCTTTTGATGATTTGACCATAGGAGTCACTCAAAATATAGCTACTTTTTAAAAATTATAAAATGAGACTAGGGTATGACTCTAACAATGATAATAATAAAATGTTGTAAACACCTTTCATGTGCCAGACACCATGCAGAGGTCTTTACATGTATATTTAACTTAATTCTTCATACTTGTCCTATAGTTAAATACTTTCCAGATATAATTAACCTCATAATAACTTTAAAATGCAGCCACCGATCTGTTTTACAGATGAGGAAACTGAGGCTCAGACACATTCTCTGCCTATGGTTATACCACTAAGAAGTGACAGATTGGCTGAAGCCAGAAGAATTCACACTATAGCACTCAGAATAACATCCATGTTTTTGCTGCTGATTAATTTCAGCAAAATGACATCATCTGTCATAATTAATTTCAGCAAAAGGACATTGTCTGTGACATGCTGTGAATTTGATTTTGGTTATGAAGTTTGGTTTTATTTAATTTATAACTTTTTATAAGATATAAAATTGTAAAGGATTTGTGCCTTATTTTATGATTGGATATTTTAAGTACCATCATAAAAATAATTTAAGTTAACATTAGGGATATGAAAGGATTTTTTTTTTCCACCTGAGGGGTTGATATGGTTTTCAGGTTTGGAAAATACTGATATAGGCAAGTTTTTATCTTTTATGTGTTTTATCTTAAATCTACAAGATTTATAACCACTGAAAGGAAAAAGAGATCCCATTAAGATGGGCTGGGAAAGATGCAATTTGGACTAGCTTTGAAAAAGATGTAGAATTCAGAATGTGGGTGACATCTGGCTACAACACCCCCCAACCAGGTGATTGTAGATTGATTTGGCTCACCTGGATGGCTAAAGGGTGTCCTTCGTCTCACATTGTTCCAAGTAGAGCCCTTCAAAAGCTGAGAATTTGGTCAAAAAGAGGAAGCCTTCCAAATAGAGGAGCACCTGTCTCTAGTCAGAAAATAGGATTCGGATAAGTGGAGGTGAGAGAGAAACCTCTTTTGCTAGAGGAGTCCCGGGCACACAGAGGGAATGAGTAGAGCATATTGAACCTCCTCCCCGCCCCTGTATATATGAGGCTGTCAGAGCAATTGTCTGCAGGGGGAGATAATTGGAGAGATGAACCAGAATCAGAACCAAAACCAGAACCAGAAGCACACAGTGGATGGCTCTGAATGCAGAAAAGGGAAATTCAGAGGCTCAACAAGGGGGAGGCAATGCATATATTTGAGTAGGAGATTTGTACAAAAAGATAGTGTTCTAACACCAAAGCAGAGGATAAATGGCAACATTTGCTGGCCTGAAAAAAGTACTGATTGGCTTCTCCAGAGTGGAGCTTTAAACAAATGGAGTGAGGCAAGAGGTGAGTAATAACACGCCTTCACTCCCCAAGCAATGGGGACTCTGCCATCCCCATCCAGAAGTAACTCATAGGCACTGGTGAACTCTGACTATCTATGGCTAGAGACTCAACTACCCTGATGGTTTGCCACCTTTTGGTCAGATCTACAAATATAATGGAGAGTTGTTAACATTGTCCTACTGAACTGCTGGCAAAGCTTGTGCCTACAATATCCCACTGGGACCCAAACCGCATTGAGATTGACAAGGACGTTTCTTGTCAATGGTGGGCAATAGCTTGTTCAGAAAGACTCTGCCCAGGGTGGCTACTGCAATCAACTTTATCACGTTGGGTTTCCATTGTAAAGGACTTGTCTGAAGGGCTCATGCAGAGAATTCAATTTATATCATCCAGATAGGTGAAACATGGAGTGTACCTAACAAACTCCTGTGAGGGGGTAGCAGTCACCATGTTTGCCTTCACTTTTTTTCTGGTTTCTGAGAGAAAATGAATTAAAATTCATATGCTACAATTAAAAACCATTAACATCAAACATCAGAGAGAACAAGCAATTAGTTAATGTATTATTTAAGCCTTACTACACTTCAGCTATCAAGGGCAATCATTCTTTCTGAGTAAAATGTTTTCTTTTTTTTTCCTTGCCCATTATTAAAAGCTCAAGTGTTTACCAATAACTGCAAGTAAGTTTGGATTTGCTTCAATTCTACTCTAGGGAGCAATAGTCTGACAGTATTTCCTGACCTAATACCTCAAATTATGGCATAGGGTTTAAAGCTAAATGTATTAATTTTGAAACACAAATAAAAGAATGACTTTATAAATTTCACTGTGGATTCTCTGCTGGACATTGATCCACCCATGATTCCTAAGCCCTGTTCTGTTCAGGGCACTATGCTCAAAGCTCAAAAGCTACTATATAGTATACAGTACAGCAATATACTTTGCTATAGACATATAGTTTCTACCCTTCAGGAGTTTAAACTCTTTTCTCCTTTATGGTATGTAACTAGTCATTGATAATGACAATAATAGTAATAATTACCTGTCTATAGATATTTCTAAAAAAAATTAAGGACTTTCACTTATATAATATAATCTTTTATTATTTCACTTAATATTTGAGGGAATTCTTTGAAGTAGGAGGTAGATGGAAGCATTAACAGCCAGATTATATGAAGGCAAATAGTTTACCCCAGACATATTCAAGAACTTAAAGACACAAAATTAGATATGGAACGAAAACTAAGACATGAACTTCCAGACACATAATGAAGCAGTCTGTTTACTTACTTACTGTATTTCTAATGATATCACACTGCCACCTCCCCCTTATAGTAGTAGAAATGTTCTGTAATGGTAAGGGGATGTAGATCTTAGGATCTTTCAAACTAGAATAGAAAATTTTCTAGATTTTACAAGTCTTCTAGATTTATAGAGCAAATTGAACTGGGTATAATGAGCTAAACTTGGATGCCACCATTCTACTCCAAATATAATAAATTATACATAGAATATTTAAAAATTAAAAAATGTAGCTACATAGGAAGGCAAGAAATGAAAATGTCAAGATGGCATAAATAAGAAGGACACTCAACTAAACCCATGAGAATTTGATGACAGAGAGGCCATGGAACTAACAGGAACTGCTAGGTGCCTGGGGACAGGAAATGAAATGCCTGACTTAGGACAGAGTCTGGGATTCAGGCAGCAGGTATTGGGCAACTGGCTACTGTCCTGAAAAACTCAGATCAGTAGCTTGAGAAGTGGCATAGTAGCATGCAACTCATGCTGGGCTGTGAATGACTGATTCCCTAAGAAAGAAACTGGAATCCCATGTAACGTGCTATGTGCTAAATTCTCATGAGGTCATGCGGGCCAAATTCATATTATTCAAGAGGCACGGGGCCAACCTTTTAAAGTATTTGAGGGTATCTCTTTGGAGAAACCAAAATTAAAATGCCCCATTGCCAACATTTTAAAGGAATTGCTAAAAGAATACAGAATATATAATTTCCCAAACAGTAGAAAGAAAAATGGGGGAGAAAAAACCCCCCTCCAAAACCATGACCAGTTAAAACATTAACAGGAAAGAGACAAAAAGAAAAAAAGGTAAATAAAAACATGTAGTAATAACTTCAAAGAAATATGTCCAAATATATGTGTTATAACTATAAACAGTTTAATCTAGTAGTTAAACATAGAGATTGTCAGATTAGTTAAGAAAATAAAAACTGAATACATCAAAAATCTAAGAGTACTAAAAAGTTGAAAATCAAAGAAAATAATAAATAAAAAATAAAATGCATAAATACATGTCAATATAAATACATGTATTTCATATATACTTGATATCATTTAATATGTTATATGCTATATAATGTAATAATATAATAATTATATAAAATATAATGCACATAATAAGCATTTATTTATATAGTAAATCTTAACCTAATAAAACCTCAATAAAAGTTTATTAAAAGCAGGAAGAAGGTATGTTAAGACCAAAAGCATTATCAGAGATAAAGATGCTGTCTACATAGTAACAAAAATGTATTTCACCAGAAAGCTATAGTAATTCTAAATCTGAATACCCAAAAATACAGAAAAGCAAAAACTAACAGAATTACATAGAAAAACTGAATTATTCATAATCTTTGCTGGAGGTTTTAATATACAACTCACTATAATAACTCCAGAAATTAGAAATTAGTGAGAGTAGAGAATATCTGAATAACACAATCAACATGCTGGACAGAACAAATGGAAATATAAACTTATGTCCAACTACTGGAGAACACAAATTCTTCTCAGGCATTTGTAGACCTTCAGTTGAAAACTGACCACGAAGCATGCTTTGTAAAGCAAGGCCATAAAGCAAGTCCCAGTATATTCCAAAGAAATAATAGCATAAAGCTCACATATCTGAACAAAGTGTAAATAACTTAGAAATCAATAAACAAAAGGAAATCAAACAGTCTCAAATATTTGAGAAATTGAAACACCACTTGTAAATAACTCATAGTTCAACAATAAATTATGGTCGATAATTAAAAATATTCAGAACCAAATACTAAAGGAACCATGATGTATAAAAACTTGTTGGATGTGGCTACAATGGTGTATAAAGAACATGCCTTAAAGGCCTCTATCAAAAAAAATTAAGAATCAAAGAGCCAAGGATCCACTCAAAATCTGGAAAATAGAATAAACTAAAATTATGTATAAAGTGACTTCTATTCTTGTCTATGATGAAAAAGATTACATAACACTAGCCACACAACCAAGAATAACTATACAAACTGGGTGAAATTTTAAAAAGAACTCTTTTAAGGCATCAGAGATCAACCCACGTAAAGAGGACTTAAGAGTTCAAGATCTCAGAGAGTAGGTAAAGCCCACTGAGGGCAACATCACATCTGCCTCCATTTGTTTCCCTGAGGGGTTTTGCCGATTTGTGGAACAAGGAAGAGAAGCAGAAAGAAGCAGCCTGAGGTCTGCAATAGTCTCACTGAGGTGGAGAGATAGAAGTTAGAGTTCAGGTGGTCAAGATGGCAGGACCTGAGAAGCCCAAGCCTCCGAGAAGTGAGAGCTGCCAAAATGTGAAATTTGATGTGTACTTTTCCTTAGAGCTGTTTTTAATCCCCTAAACTGCATACCCACAGGGCAAGGTGCCAATAATCTAAGTGGAAAGCAGCTTCTGTGAAGCTGGAGAACTTGATTGGAGGCTTTGGTTGGAGACAAAGAGGTTGGAGCTGGGACCTACAAAAGTGGAGAGACCTTGGTTAACATCCTAGGTTTTCAGATGAGGCACCTGAAGCATATGCTCTAGGCATGAAGGCTGTGCTCTGAAGCTAAGGCAAACTGAAAATAGAGACCTCTGTCCCCTCTAAAGCCTGAAACCAGCCTCAGCTGCATCCATGGGATCCGTCTGTACTCTGTGCACGTGCCAGGAAAAACTGACATCCTCTCCGTAGAAAGGTAACATCATCCAAAGCCTTGACAATTTTCTACTGTTAGACACTATGTCCAACATTCAGTAAAAATTATCATAGATAGCCAGGAAGAGAGCCGAATGACCAAACAAAGTTAGAAATAAAAGACAATAGAAAGAGTCTTATAGGTGATCACAATATGATCGTATGCTCAAGAACCGAGGGAAAGAGTGTTTCCTCAGAGGGTGCATCAGAGATTCTAAAACAGTAATTACATAGAAACTTTATACATAAAAGTATAATAAATATTAAGAATTTAATTGATTAATAATGGATCCAACACAGTAGAAGAAAGGATTAGTAAATTGTAAGATGTTACTAGAAAACTCATGTAAGTTCAATATACAAACACAAACTACATTTCTATACATCTGTAATACCTATAGAATATAAAGTATGGTTAAAAACAGAGTATCTAGAAATAAATGTAACAAAAGAAGTACAAGACTTTTATAAATTTATAAAGATTTAAATAATGGTAGATGGCTTCTGTGTTTAAGGATTCCACCAGGGCATCCCAAACTTTAATGTGAATATGAAGCCTCTGGGATCTTACTCAAATGCAGATTCTGATTCAGTAGGCCTGGGGTGAGGTTCTAGATTCTGTATTTCTATTTATTACTTTTTTTAAGTTAAAAAAAAATTATTTAAGTAATCTCTACACCCAAAATGGGGTTCAAGCTCATGACCCCAAGATTAAGACTCACATATTCTTTGGACTGAGTCAGCCAGGTGTTCCTTAGATTGTGTATTTCTTATTACCTCCCACATGATGCTGGTCCACAAACCATACTTCGAGTATCATAAATTTATGACTTAATATTATAACACATTAATTTACATAATTACATAATATAACTATGTAAAATGCATACTTTACACTGATATTTCAATACAATGCCAGTTAAAATAGACACTTCTTTGATAGGACTGGACAAATCAGTCCTAAATTTTTTATAGAAAAGCAATGTGCCACAAATAGCTAGGGTAACTCTGAAGAAGAATAAGTGTGAGTGGGATTTACCCTACTGAATGTTAAATCTTTTTATAAAGCTATAATAATCAAAATGGTGTGGACTTAGCACAGAGTGTACAGATAAAGTAATGGGATAGAATAAAGGCAAGAAGTAGACCTACACATGAATGCAAAGTTGATATGGGATAGAGGTGAAATTGTGGAGCAATTATAAAAAGAAAACTTAATAAAAGTTGTGGGTATAATTAATTTCATGTACAAAAATAAAATGTAATCCTATCTTACAGCATACTCAAAATAAATTCCAGGTGGGTTTAAGTGCCAAATTTAGGCACCAAAACTTAAAAATTTAAAAAAAAAAGTAGGAAAATATTTTTAAGATTCAAAGTGTGAAAGGATTTATTTATTTATTTATTATTTTTTTTAATAATGGAAGGATTTTTTTTAACAAAGCAAATAAACACAAATATTAAAGTAATAGATTGAGAGCTTTGACTATATTACAGAGAAAAGTTCTGTAAACCAAGAGTCACCATTAAAAAAAGTGAAAGATAGAGGCACCTAGATGGCTCAATCAGTTAGACGGCTGCCTTTGGCTCAGGTCATGGTCTTGAGGTTCTGGGATTAAGCCCCACATCGGGCTCCCCACTCAGCGGGGAGTGTGCTTCTCCCTCTCCCTCTGCCCCGCTCTCCCCTCCTCCCCACTTGCGCTTCCTGTTCTGTCTCAAATAAGTAAATAAAATCTTTATTTAAAAAAGTGAAAGATAAGTCAGACTTCGAGAAGACATTTCCAATGCATACTCCTGGGAATTAGCATTCTGCTAATTCTAAAGCACCCCACAAATCAAGAAGAAAATGAGTTTGAAAAAGAACAGGGATAAAAGGGAGAAACTCAAATGGCAAAGGGTAAAAGCATGAAAAGATGCTTCATCTTACTGGGGACCACAGAAATAAAATACAAATGAAAATCACAAGGAGATATGATACCAAATCCTTTAGAATGACAACTATCAAAATGTGGATAATTCTAGGAATTGACGAAGATGCATGTGAAATGACTTTTATACCTTGTGGGAGGTAAATGATTTGGAGAGCAGTTTGACAAAACCTATTAATTTGGCAATACGGATTCCCTATTATCCAACAATTCCTTCCCTAGGGATTTTCTCTGGAAAAATTCTTGCACATGCACACAAGTTGGCAAGTACAAGAAAATTGTCAGCAGCGGTTTTGGTAGTTGCAAATACTAGGAAAAACTAAATATGTATAAACAGCAGAATAAATAATGAAAGTATAGTATATTCACACCACTGAATATAATGGCCAAATTGAAAATAGAGATTTATATATATTAACATGACTAAACAGAAATTTTAATTGAAAAGGAAAGTAGCAAAAGGATACAAAACCCACCAAACTGAGCACAGTGTTTATCTCTGGAGGTGGGAGGTGAGAAGAAATTGCAATGGAAAGAAGATACAGGGAGGTCTCAAAAGTACTTGTAACATTTTATTTCTTAAACTGGCTAATGGTTACAGAGAGATCCACTATACTATTCTTTACACCTTTTTGTATTTCTGAAATATTTTAATATAAAGCAATTTGGAAAGGGTCCAGAATTGGTAAATGCGGAGGGCACTGTTAGAAGCAAATGCTAACCCGCTGGAAGAGATCACCTCCACAATCCAGGACACTGCTGAGACACTACCATGGAAGACCAGTGTTGAAAGTAAGCCGACAGTAAAGAGATACGAAGCACATCAGGAAATCCATTCCCATAAGAGAGAGTCAGCAGACACAACAAATGAGAGAATTTCCAGTTGAGAAACTAAAGAAAATAGAGCAGTTTCCAAAGAGCTTCAAAATAAGTGGTTTCAAAAATGTTCAAAGACATAAAGGAATCAACTGAACTCATGTCAGAAGGAGACATTGTAAAAACAGAGTAAGCAGACTTGAAAACATATATATATATATATTCTAGAAATGAAAAATACTGCTCTCATAATTGTGAAATTCAACATAAAAGGTCAAAGGAAGCCAAAGCAAGAATTAATAAACTGAAAGGTGAATTTAAGGATACAACTTGAGACCTCAAAAGATATATGATAAGAAAGAGGCAATGAGAGATGTAAAGAATAGAATTAAAAATTCCAATGTGTCTAAAACAGTTACAGAAGGGGAAAAAATGTGGGAGTAGTAACATGCAACTATGTTGATGGAGAATCTCATTTATTTATTTATTTATGAATGAAAGAATGTGAGCATAGTGCAGGGGAGAGGGGCAGAGGCAGAGAATCTCAAGCAGACTCCCTGCAGAGCATGAAGCCTGACCTGGGGCTCCATTTCACGACTCTGAGATCATGAACCAAGCTGAAACCAAGAGTTGGACGCTCAACCGACTGAGCCACTAGGCTCCCCAATGGAAAATCTTCTAGAAAGACATGGAATTCTCAGATTGAAAAGTTACACACCAAATCCTAAACTGAAGAAAACACATAGAGAGAGAGAGAGAAAGAGAGAGACGGAGACAGACTGAGAGACTGTAGTCTATCAGGTATAACAAATAAATTTTAAAAACTGTCTATCAGAAGTGATAAAACAGATAATCTGTGAGTAAAAACAATCAGACTGACAACCAACTTCTCATCAATAAGGAAGTAATGTGGAAGAAAATGTAATAATGTCCTCAAAATCTGAGGAGAAAAATTTAATAGTCAATCCAGAATCCTACAGTTAACTAAATTATCACTTAAGAATGAGGGGTAAGTTGGGGCACCTGGGTGGCTCAGTTGGTTGACTGTCTGTCTCGACCTCAGCTCAGATCCCGAACTCAGGGTTGTGCATTCAAGCCCCATGCTGGGCTCCACACCCAGCATCAAGCCTACTTAAAAAAAATGAGTATTTTAAGACATACAAAGAGAATTTATTATTCATTGAAAGAACTTTCTGATGAGGGAAAGAGAATCTAGAAGGAATAGAAGCCAAGTGGCAGTGATGAGGAAAACATTAGTAAGCATGTTCCTACACAAAAACAAGGGTTGATAGTGAAAAACTAATAAATAATGTAAGAGTTAAAATATACAAAATGAATTATTTTGTTAGTGGGGAGTAGTTCAAACAGGATTAGAAAATTCTATTTTCCTTGTGTTGTTTGGGGAGGCAAAGATGATTAACTTCAGAATTTGCTGGAAAATACAGACTTAAAAAATTTAAGGGTAATCACATAAGAAATAAAAAGGGAAACTCATAAGATGCAAACGAGAAAATCACTAAAAGTAACTGAGAAACTCGCAGTTCAAGAGAAGGCAGGAATTAAGAAAGAAGAAAGCAGCAGCAGCAACTAAAAAACAGAGAAAAGAGAAAATCTAGGTAAGTTGGTAGGAATTAATCCAAATATATTAATGATAACAATATACAATTTGTGATAGTTTTATTTATCAAATTGACTTGGTTAGGGTCCCCAGTTACTCAAATACTAATGGAGATGTTGCTATGAAGGTATTTTGTAGGTGTGATTAAAGCCCATAATCAGTTGACTGTAAGTAACAGAGATGATCCTCAAAAAGCCTGTGAGGGTCTGAGTCAATCAGTGAAAGGTCTTAAAATCAGAGCTGATGGGGCACCTGGATGGCTCAGTGGTTAAGCCTCTGCCTTCGGCTCAGGTCATGATCTCAGGGTCCTGGGATGGAGCCCTGCATCGGGCTCTCTGCTCAGCAGGGAGCCTACTTCCTCCCTCTCTCTCTCCCTGCCTCTCTGCCTGCTTCTGATCTCTGTCTGTCAAAATAATAAATAAAATCTTAAAAAAAAAAAAAAAAAGCAGAGCTGAGTCTTCCCTGAAGAGAAGGAAATGAGGCTGTAGACAGTAGCTTCAGCCCATGTCTGAGATCCAGCCTGCCCTTTCTGACGGACCGCCCTATAGTTTCCAACTGCCCAGCCGGCACTGGTAAGTGTGATCCAATTCCTTGCGTTAAATCTCTATCTCCTACTGGTTTTGTTTCTCCAATGGAATGCTGACTGATAGGTACATGGCGTAAATGGCTTCGACTCACATCTTCACAAGCATAAATCCCCAAGTTGCACTGAGATTAAATCAAACTGCTCTTGATAAGAAATATACCTGAAACATCAAGAAGGCTGAAAATTAAGGGATGAAGAGAATGCATATAGCAGGCAAGTGTGTGCCAGAAGGAAGCAGTGACAGGGAAAAAGAGGGGTATTGCATGATGACAGAAGCACCTCCGATGAGCAGGGACAGCAGGACCCGTAAGAGGAGTCTACCATGAAGTTGCCTATGCTTCTGAGCAAGTCCCACCCCTTATGAGTTTCTGGTAAACTTGGTGATTCTTTTTCATTTCTCCGAAGATCTCAGGTCATTTTCTAAGGGGGAGCTATAAAGTTTCTTTATATTTATTTTTTATTTTTTGGGTTTTTTTTTTTTTAAGATTTTATCTATTTATTTAAGAGTAAGAAAGAGCACAAACGGGGAGGGGCAGCAGGAGGACACACAGACTCCCTGGTGAGACTCCCCAGAGCCCGAAGTGGGATGTGGGGCTTGGTCCCAGGGCCCTGAGTTCATGATCTGAGCCGAAGACAGGCACTTAACTGAGCTACCCAGGTGCCCCAAGTTTTCACCTCTCGATCTTGAAATAATAACAGATTCACAGCAAGTTACAAACACTGCCTAGACAGGTACAGGGTACCTGACACCCAGTTCCCCCTAGTGCTCACGCTTTTATGTAACTATATAGCACAGCAGTGAAACCCGGAAACTGGTGAGGCCGCAGTGCTCATGTGTTTAGTTCTGTCATTTTAGCAATGTGTAGGTTCCTGCACTTGCCCCCACCAGTCAGATACAGAACTATCCAACACCACAGAGATCTCCCTGGTGCTCCCCTTTATAGAGTCCCACACACCCCCTCCTCTTACAATCCCTAGCCCCTGATGACCACTGATTAGCTGTTAGATAAATGTAATCATACAGAATGTTGGCTTTTCTCATCTGGCTCTTTCACTTAGCATAACGGCCCTGAGATTCATCCCAGGTGTCACATGTATCATTAGTTCATTCCTTTTTATAGCTGAGTACTATTCCATAAACTGGCATGTGTTTTTAAGTTTGAAGAAAAACTAGGAATTTTGTGAAATAAAAACATTAACTTTTTTTTTTTAAATGTAGTCTCCATTCCCAGCAGAGAGCCCAATGTGGGGCCTGAACTCATGACCATGGGATCAAGACCTGAGCTGAGATCAAGAGCCAGCTGCTTAACCAACTTAACCAACTGACCTGAGCTACCCAGACACCCCTAAAAATATTAACATTAAAAACAATTTTTTTAAAAGGTGGAAGCTCTTAAGATTATAGGATTTTTAAGTTTTGTCTGAGAATAGTCTGAGGTTGCTAATTTCACCATTTGGGGCCTTAAACACTCTCCCAATTTTGGGGAAAAGAGATGATTTATATTCTTGCCAAATCATAAGTGGGATGGACATAATAATCCATTTATTTTGACAGAAATGTTTGTGAAGTGCCAACTTCACATGTCTCTCTATGCTGAATGCTGGCAAGCAAAGAAAGAGGGAAAAGAAGCTTCTTATGCTCAGCACAGTGCCTGGCACATGGCAGGCTCTTGAATGCTAATCATTGAATGAATAAAATCCTGCTATTAAAGGAATTTATAATGTGGTAACAGAGACAATATGTAGATACAAATAACTGTGTTAGAAAATGGTATACATCATAAAGAAGGTGCATAGCTCATGGGGGGAAACTGTCCTTTGAGTTGAGAGGACAAGAGAAGGCTTCAAACAATTGGTGACATCTGTGTTTGGCCTTGAAAAATGACAAGAATTTGGATAAAAATAAATCAGAAAGAAAAAACTGCCTTCTGGGCACAATAATCACAATACTTGATGATGATTTCTATCTCCCTGTGTGCTGGAACTTTTTTTTTGCTAAGAACTTTACGTACTTAAGTCATGTCATCCTCACAGTGCCTGTGTTTCTATCCCTGCGACGACCAAGAGGCACAGAGAACTAATGCGCCTTGCCCAGGGCAACAGCTGTAATGGGCTGAGTGGGGAAAACCAGGTAGGGAAGCTCTAGAACTCTCCCTCTAATAAAGGAAGCAGGCAGTAGAGAACAGTGAACTCTGACTGGAATCTAGACTCTGTAACTGGCATTGGGAAGAGAAGCCTAGAAAGATCAGTAGGAACCAGGTCCTGGAAGGCTTCCAGTCCCATTCTAAGTCAGGTGGACATATTTTGGAAAGCCTTCAAAGGTTTTGAGCACAGGAATGACCTGGTTAGAGCTGTTTTTTGTTGTTGTTGTTGTTGTTGTTGTTGTTTTTGTTTGTTTGTTTAGTTCTTGGCTTTGTTGCAGGTCCAGCAGTGAGAAGGACTCCGTTGATGTTAGCTGTGGGAGAACGAGTAAGCCCCGTCCAGAGAGGGGCTAAGGGGGCACCTGCGAGAATGAAGATGGTGAAACAGCTGAGATCTGCTGTGAAGATGGACAACTAGGACCTGGGAATAGGCTGAAGGAATGGGGTGCATGGGGAACAGGGACGGGAGCACCCCTGGTGTCTTTGTGCTTTCTGGCCTGTACACTGGGGCGGATCATGGCCCCCTCACCAGGAAATGGACGAGAAGGAATGTTTCAAGAAGAAAAGAGACTTGAGCCTCAAATATTTTGAAGGAGGGGTTCCAAGGGCCCTTCCAGGGTTCAGCGGACAATGCGGACATACCGAAGCCCTGGCCAGACTCTGGAGGGGCTGCACATTAGCAATGAGAGCAGATGGGCTTACCTTGGACAGGATTTGTTTTAATAGCCAGTTTTTAAAGAATTTCTAATCAGTGAAGACATCTCATGCTTGGGTGAACCAAGCACTTTATGAAGCTCAAACAGCACTGAACTAAGATTTTGGGATATACACAGAAAATGGTACAGAAAATGGTACAAAAGAGACTCAAGGATATTGAAGGAATTGCTATGGGAATTTA
>PISX010031614.1:0-17182 GCA_004024625.1 Mellivora capensis
AGGTGACGAGGTGTGGACCTATTCTTGTTGATTCTGAGGGGGGTTCTCTGCACCTCCTGGATTTTGATGCTTGTTCCCTTTGCCATATTAGGGAAATTCTCTCCAATAATTCTCTCCAATATACCTTCTGCTCCCCTCTCTCTTTCTTCTTCTTCTGGAATCCCAATTATTCTAATGTTGTTTTGTCTTATGGTGTCACATATCTCTCGAATTTGCCCCTCGTGGTCCAGTAGCTGTTTATTCCTCTTTTGCGCAGCTTCTTTATTCTCTGTCATTTGGTCATCTATATCACTAATTCTTTCTTCTGCCTCATTTATCCTAGCAGTAAGAGCCTCTATTTTTGATTGCACCTCATTAATAACTTTTTTGATTTCAACTTGGTTAGATTTTAGTTCTTTTATTTCTCCAGAAAGGGCTTTTATATCTCCAAAGAGGGTTTCTCTAATATCTTCCATGCCTTTTTTGAGCCAGGCTAGAACCTTGAGAATCGTCATTCTGAACTCTAGATCTGACATAATACCAATGTCTGTATTGATTAGGTCCCTAGTCATCGGTACTGCCTCTTGTTCTTTTTCTTGTGGTGTATTTTTCTGCCTTGTCATTTTGTCCAGATAAGAGTATATGAAGGAGCAAATAAAATACTAAAAGGGTGGCAACAACCCCCAGAAAATGCATTTTAACCAAATCAGATGAGACCCCAAATCATGGGGGGGAGAAAGGGGATAAAAAGTTCAGAAAAAAAAAATTAAAAAAAGAAAACACATAAAGAAAAAATATAAAAAAGAAAAAAATATATATATATATATTAGACTGGTGACTAGAGCAGGGTCACTCACTTAATTTTGGGAGTATTTTGGTCTCTTAGAAGAAACTACCTCACAAAATTTTAAAGAATGAAAAACGTATATAAGGGTCAACACAATGAAGGGATTGGAGATGCCTATAAAGATTGAAAAAAATTTTTTTTAAATATCTAAAAAAGGAGTTGATAAATTAAGTTGGTTGGGAGAATAAGAAAAAGAAAGTGGAGAGAATTTGCTCATGCTGGAGACGAGAACAAGCCCAGAGCTAGATTTAGGGTATATTTTGATCTATTAGAAGTTGTATCCTGACATTTTTTAGAAGAATAAACCCTATGTGTATACAAAAAAATAAAGTTAAATACAATGAAGGATAAAATATGAATATAATAATGAAGGTTCAAAAAAGATTATTCTTTTTTTATGAAAGGTATTGTTAAGATAAACTAGTTTAAAAAACGTTAAAAAAGAAAAGGGTAAAAGTTAAAAAAAGATTTAGCAGAAGATAAAAAAAAAATTAAAAAAAATAAATTAACTGAAAGACTAAAGAATGATGGGAAGAAAGCCATGAGTTCCGTGCTTTGCTTTCTCCTCCTCTAGAATTCCACTGGTCTCCTTGGTAAGTGAACTTGGTCTTGGCTGGATTTCTTGTTGATCTTCTGGGGGAGGGGCCTGTTGTAATGATTCTCAAGTGTCTTTGCCCAAGGCAGAGTTGTGCCGCCCTTACCAGGGGCTGGGCTAAGTAATCCGCTCTGGTTCGCTTTCAGGAGCTTTTGTTCCCTGAACGCTTTCCGTAGAGGCCTGGATGATAAGAATGAAGATGGCGGCCTCACAACCTCTGGCCCAGAGGAGCTGAGAGCTCAGGGCCCCACTCCTCAGTGCGCCCTCAAAGAAAAGCACCCAGTCACTCCTGTCTCCCTGGCCTCTGGCTGCACTCCGAGCTCACCCAGCCTGTGACCGGCTCAAGGTAACCACAAGCTGAGAGCTCACTCCTCGGCTCTGTCTCTGTAGCCAGCTTCCCCGCTCTAATACCTGCGAGCTCTGCAACACTCAGACACCGCTGATCCTTCGGTGACCCTGCGGGACCTGGGGCCACATTGACCCTGTATGGGCTTCACCCCGGTTTAGCCTCTGGAGCGATGTCCCTTGGTGGAGCATACTTTTAAAAGTCCTGATTTAGTGGTCCATTGCTCCGTTGCTCTGCCTCTTGCTGGGAGCCGGCCCCTCCCCCGTGGCTTATCCTCCCGTCGCTTTGAATTCACTTCTCCACTGGTCCTACCTTTCAGAATGTGGTCAATTTTCTGTTTCTAGAATTGCTGTTCTTCCTCTCTTCGATATCCCATTGGATTTGTAGGTGTTTGCAATGGTTTGATAAGCTATCTAGCTGATTTCCTGCTACCTGATGTCATCTCAGCCTACTACTTCTCCTCCATCTTGACTCCCATTGTATGTTTCTATTTTAAAAGAAAATGTTTTAACATTTTTCTTGAGACTTTGCTGAACCATATCTTATCTGGAAGTATATTTTTGTTTCATTTCCAAATATTTGGTGATTTCTTATCTGTCTCTCTTTTATTGGTTCTTACTTGAAATCCACCATGGCCTGAGAACATGTTCTGTCTGATTTCTCATCTTTTAAATTAGTTAATTCTATGTTTTATGGCCCAGAATTTGATCCATCTTGGTAAATGTTCTATATCCATTTGAAAGGAATATGTAAGCTGCTGTTGTAGATAGAAAACTTTATAAATATCTGTTAGATCAAACTGATTGGTAGTACTGTTCAGGTCAACTATATCCTTAATGATTTGGGGGCCTGCTTGATTTATTAATCTTTGAAAAAGCGATGTTGAAGATTTCAGCTGTAAAAGTAGATTTATTTCATCTTTAATTCTATTAGTTTTCCTTCACATAGTTTGATGTTCTGTTGCTAGACATATATACATTTAGAGTTGTTATATTTTCATGAAGAATTGGCCCCTTTATCATATAATTCCCCTCTTTTTCTTTAATAACTTTTTTTGAAGTCTGCTTTTCTGAAATTAATATAGCTATTCAAGATTTCTTTTGATTAATGCCAGTATGATATATCTTTCTCCAATCCTTTGCCTTTAACCCATCTGGATATTTAAAGTTTTGGGATCTGTACTTTATTCACTCTGACAATCTCTGTCTTTGAGATCAAGAGTCAGATGTTCTGACTGAGCCAGCCAGCTACCCCTATGACAACCTCTTTCCTTAAATTGGTATATTTAAACTACTTCCATATAAAGTGACTGCTGATATAGTTAGATTAACCTCTACCACATGACTGTTTTCTGTTCATTGTACTTGTTCCCTTTCACTGATATCTCTATTTTTTTTAATTTAATTTCTTTTCAGTGTAACAGAATTCATTGTTTATGCACCACACCCAGTGCTCCATGCAGTACGTGACCTCCATAATACCCACCACCAGGCTCCCACAACCTCCGAACCCCCACCACTTCAAAACCCTCAGATTGTTTTCCAGAGTCCATAGTCTCTCATGTTTCATCTCCCCCTCCAATTTCCCTCAACTCCCTTCTCCTCTCCATGTCCTCGGTTTTATTTCTTATGCTCCACAAATAAGTGAAACCATATGATAATTGACACTCTCTGCTTGACTTATTTCACTCACCATAATCTCTTCCAGTTCCATCCATGTTGATACAAAAGTTGGGTATTCATCCTTTCTAATGGAGGCATAATACTCCATAGTGTATATGGACCACATCTTCCTTATCCATTCATCTGTTGAAGGGCAGCTTGGTTCTTTCCATAGTTTGGCGACCGTGGCCATTGCTGCTATAATCATTGGGGTACAGATGGCCCTTCTTTTCACTACATCTGTCTCTTTTTTACTGGGGTAAATACCCAGTAGTGCAATTGCAGGGCCATAGGGAAGCTCTATTTTGAATTTGTTAAGAAATCTCCACAGTGTTCTCCAAAGTGGCTACACCAACTTGCATTCCCACCAACAGTGTAAGAGGGTTCCCCTTTCTCCACATCCTCTCCAACACACGCTGTTTCCTGTCTTGCTAATTTTGGCCATTCTAACTGGTGTGAGGTGGTATCTCAATGTGGTTTTAATTTGAATCTCCCTGATGGCTAGTGATGAGGAACATTTTTTCATGTGTCTGATAGCCATTTGTGTGTCTTCATTGGAGAAGTGTCTATTCATGTATTCTGCCCTTTTTTGAAAAATTTTAAAAAAGATTTTATTTATTTATTTGACAGAGATCACAAGTAGGCAGAAAGGCAGGCAGAGAGAGAGAGGAAGGCAAGCAGGCTCTCCGCTGAGCAGAGAGCCCAGAGAGCCTGAAGCAGGGCCAATCCCAGGATCATGACCTGAGCTGAGGGCAGAGGCTTTAACCCACTGAGCCACCCAGGCGCCCCCTTTTGCCCATTTTTTGACATGATTATCTGTTTTGTGTGTGTTGCATTTGAGAAGTTCTTTATAGATCCTGGATAGCAGCCTTTTGTCTGTACTGTCATTTGTAAATATCTTTATTTTTTTTTTAAAGATTTTATTTATTTATTTGTCAGAGAGAGAGAGAGAATGAGCGAGCACAGGCAGACAGAGTGGCAGGCAGAGGCAGAGGGAGAAGCTGGCTCCCCACCGAGCAAGGAGCCCGATGTGGGACTCTAACCCAGGACGCTGGGATCATGACCTGAGCCTAAGACAGCCGCCTAACCAACTGAGCCACCCAGGCGTCCCAACAAATATCTTTATTTTTTAATTGAAAATTGTATCCTCTCTTCTATGTGTTTTTAGTGGTTGCATTAAAATTTCCAATATATACTTTTAAATAAATATTTTATTTATTTATATGAGAAAGAGAGAGAAAGTGCATTAACACATGCTGTGGGAGTGGCAGAGGCAGAGTGAAAGGGAGAAGCAGAGTCCCAGCTGAGCAGGGAGCCTGATGGCGGGCTCGATCCCAGGAATCTGGGTTCATGACCTGAGCCAAAGGCAGATGCTTAACTAGGAGCCCTTCCAGTAAACATTCTTAAATAATTTTAATCCACCTTCAAATAACATTACACCTTTCATGTATAGTACATTTACCTTGAAGCAGAATATTATCAATTTTTCCCTCCACCCATTATTAATTTTCTCATTTACTTCACATATCTATCAACTATAATCACTAATGTATTATTTATAATTTTTATTTTATAAATTTACCTTTTATATTAATTTAGAATAAGAAAATAACTTATTTTACCTTCACTAATTACTTCTCCTTTATTTATGTAGATTCAAGCTTTTGACTTATTTTGTTTCTCCTTGAAAAACTTGACATTTCTTGCAGAGCAGGTCTGGCATAAATGAATTAATCAATTCTCTTAGATTCTGTTTGCCTAATAGTGTCTTTATTTTTTCTTCACTTTTAGATGTCGGTGTTACTGAATATAGAATTCCAGGTTAGTGTTTTTTTCTTTCTGTACTTGAAGAGTCTCATGGTCCACTGAATGAGCTAGCCAGGCACTTCTTTCTGTACTTTAAAATTTCACTCCATTTAATTCATCCTTGCATGGTTTCTGATGAGAAGTCTACTATATTTTATATTCTTACTGTTCTGTGCTATTCTCTGGCTATTTTCAAGATTTCCATTTGTCTTTGATTTTGTACAATTTGAATATAAAATATCTAAGTGTAGTTTTTTTTTATTTGTGTGTTTGCTTGTATTTGTTCATCTTGTTCTCTAAGTTCCTGGATCTGTCATTTGTTGCCTGACGTTAATTTTGGAAAATTCTTATCCATTATTACCTCATATCTTTCTTCTGTTTTATTGTTTCCTTCTCTGTTTGTGATATTTTAATCACACATAAATTATATTTTTTGAAATTGTCCCACAGTTCTTAAAATATTTTGTTCTTTTTTTAAATTATTTTTTCCTCTATATTTCTGTTTCTGAAGTTTCTATTGACATATATTAAAACTTAATTTTTATTTTTGCTATGTCAAGTCTGTTGATGAGCACATAAAAACATTTTCCTTTCTGTTATGATGCTGTTTTATTTTGACCATTTCATTTTGATTCTTAGAGTTTCCATCACTCTGCCTACATTGTCCATCTGTTCTTGCTTTTTTTTTTTTTTGCTTTTTTTCTATCCAGACTTTTAAGATATTAATAATAGTTATTTTAAATCTCTTGACCATTCCAATACATCATGTCTGAATCTGGTTATGCTGCTTTTTTGCTTCTTTGTCTCTTCAGACTGTGATTTTTTTTTCCTTTTGGCATATTGTTGTTGTTGTTGTTGTTGTTGTTGTTGTTGTTGAAAGTCAGGCATGTTGTATCACATAATAGGAACTGAAGTAAATAGACCTTCTCTGTCTATTTATGTTAATCTGGCTAGGTGCTTTGTTGTAGCTGTAGATCCCAGAGGATTCCAAGTCCTCTCTCACTGATTTTGTCCTCTAGGTTACTTTGAACTTCCCTGTGTACTCCTCCTTAAATAGAATTTGCACTTTTTAGCTCTTCCCGATGTAATCTACTGTTATTATTTATACTAGAGCTCTATTGGAATGGTGGTAAGATTTGGGGAGAGGGAGAATTTTATAATCTTAGGATTAATTCTCATTCTTTAAGTCATCTTGAGACTTGGGACATTTCCCCATTAATGTAGCTTTATTCCTCTACCCTCTCTTTATTGAAATTAAAGGGCTAGTGAGTAAGAAGAATTCCCTTCTGTTAGTTGGGATGACTCTGGTATAAAATCTTTTCCCTTGGTAGGAAGGGTAGGTATTTGCTATGGAGTATATTCTGGGCATGTTTTACAGTGATTATTGTTTCCTATCCCCTGCCTGAATCACAAAGGGATCATTCTCAGATTTCCATTGTGAGAGCCTGATACGGTTCCTGGAGACAAAACTAAAACAACATGAAATTATGAAAGCCTTCCAAGAAAGAAACCCCCAGGAGTTTCTCACTCTCACACTTAGCCTCCAGCAATTCATCAAAATTACCATCTAGTCATTCCTAGTAGTGTCTATATCTCCAGTGATTTCTGCTCTAGGTAAATAAATTTCGATTATGACTCTCTGGATTCACTGATCTCTCCAAGTTCTGAGGTAGCACTTGTTCTGCACTCTTTGTTCTCTGATAGGACCAAGGAAGGACACTGTTCTTCAATTTGCTCATTGTGTTTCTTCTTGAAAGGAGAAGGTGGATGGTTTCTGATCTCCTTACGTATTAGAACTGAAACTAGAAGTCCTGCTCTAGTTTTTTTGAAGAACAAAAGTTAAATTATACATAAAGTGTGAGGAGTTTCTAGTACTATCCAGTGGCATTTTTTCCTTTATATTTTAAATGTACTATTGATAAACTGTTATCTCATGCATGATATTAAAAATTCTAAATTATGTAGATATTATGCACACAGAATACACACACATTCTTTCTTATTCCCAATCTCTGTGCTTATTTATTGGTACTGAGAAAATGTGTTTTTCAACCTTCCTAGAGAGATTTGCCTGGGTCATCAGGGAACAGTATATACAGATTGGCTTTCAGCAGTAATTGTTCTCTAAGATAAGGTTATCAAATGGGGAAGACCAACCAAGGGTTACCTTCCTCAAAGTTATTTGTCTCACTATGTTTACTAATATACTATCTTAGTGGCAGTTCAATATGAATGCAGTGGAGAAAATGGTGGAGAGAACTGTTGTTGAGTGAAAATGCCAAGATAGTTGGGGACAGATCTCAGTTGCTTTTAAATGATATATTAAAGTGTTTAGACGTCCTAGAATTACAGTGGTAAGTTATTTGAAGAATTTTAAGTAAAGCACTTTAACATTTGAAAAGTCTCTTTAACTTCCATATGGAGAATTGATTTAACTGGGGCAGCACTGTGTACAAGATGATCAAATAGAAAAATCATGCAGGAATTCAAGCAAATCGGAGTAGCTGGTTTTGACCCTACCTCTTTGTAAATGATATCTTTATCAGTTGAATGGTAAGGTAACTAAACACGATCCAATTTATTTGCTAGGACAGTGACTTGATTGAAAGATTGAAATATATTACTACAGACTGAAGATATAATGAATGCTGGATTAATTTAACTTTGATTTATGCTTACTTACTTTTGAGAAAGAAAAATGTTGTTGTTTTATGATAATTTGTCATTTAATTATACTGGGATTAGATGATTCCCTAAAATTAAAATACAGAAAGCACCTCATTCACATAAGCTGATGGAACTGTGTCTCTGTACCAAGGCAAAAAAGTATGGATTTCCCACCTTCTGCTATATCTTAAGTCCACACTTATTAAGCTCAAGACCTGGACTTGTGTGAAACTGGCCCAACTGTACAGTTAAGGGGTAAGTGGTATCACCCAGTGAGTAAGGATAGTTCCTGATAAAGGACTCAGATTTCCCTTTGATTATATCTTCTTCCACCCACATAATTTTGAAAATAGGTGCTTTTTGTTGGGTAAATATTTGGCTTTTAACAGGCCAGAGCTAACCTTCATAGACTGTTACAAAAGGTAAGGTGCACGGATAATCTTTTTCACCCTCTCCATACAAGTCAAGTAAAAGTGCAGGGAATATAAGAGACTTATTCATGATTATATATAGCTGCCATACACAGGCCAGAAGCTACCACGTTTTAGTGGAACTCTAAAGAATTTTGGCATTGTGTCTGGTTGCAAATCCCAGCCTTACCATTCACTGTGAAGGCCTTGATCCTGTTTATTAAGATCATTACATTTTCATTTTATTACTTGTTTAGTTGTGAAGATAATCATACCTATCTTCCAAGGTCAGAGATTTTACAAGAAATAATATGCATAATGTGTTTAATTTTCTTCCTGGCACATAGTAGTACCTGATATATCTAATTTGTATTAATTATTATTACTATTACTTAGGATATGGATGGCTAGATTTAGATTGGAAATATACTGCCTAAGATAAGTGAGCATGACTTAGAGAGCTGAGAATAAGCCAAAATGATTAGAAAGTATTGAGGCTCTGTTTAGGAAACTAAGATCATCTGACAAGGGCAAGAAAAGATAAATTCAAGGGCAAAAATGGAAGGAAAAACATGATCAGATAGTCTGTGAAACTGAAAGAAATTAGTAGCAAAAATGGAGTAAAATAAAGAATATCTTGAGAGACATATAAAATAGAACTTAACTGCTTGAGATATTAGGTAGAGACTTTCAATGGTATAGTCCAGGACTGAACCCTGAATTTTCTGACCCCCAATGTTGAACTCCAGTTTTCTGAAATTCATGATCCCTAATGTTGAACATTAAAATTTTACCAATAATGATTTTTTAATATAATTGCTGTGTCACATTGGACGACATTCATTTCATATATACATATGTGACAGATGAATGTCATTCCATAAATCAACTATAATTTCAACATAAAATAAGCAAATTTTTCTCAGTAATACCATGGCCTCATCTTATAATTTACCTTATATATTCTAATAGAAAATTCAGGTACTAGAATATAGTGAAGTAAATAAGAATATATTTTATATAACTTAATAAACTTGAATGAAAAATCTTACCTTAGTAGCAACATATGACGAGAGAAACTCTTCTGTTTTTCTTGTGTCCAGTGTCTGGTGACTCTTCTAGGAATTCTAACTCTTGGTCATTATGATTTTTCCAAATGTTCTACTAATGTTTAAATGCTTTAAACTAAGATGTTTACCTCCACTGAGTTGCATTTTAAAGTTATGCCCTTGCATTTTATTGAAAGTCACTACCAGAATGGGCCATGTAGGTGCACTGTATCAAGAGCAATAACCATAATATTACAGATAGTCCCTCAGCCAGATTCTCCCTATAAAGTCATAGATTTAAAAAAATCTTTTGGAATTCAGTCATGTAAAAGGTGTTATTTCTTGAGCAAATGGAGATATTTACCCTCTGATTCACTGATTTTTTTCTTTGTCTATGAGGATCTCAAAAAACAAAAACAAAAAAATTTTGTCAGTCATTGAAATTATGTTGATCTTGTGGTGACCACATGTTGATGCATACTTCTATTAGACCCTGCCTTTCTACTCTTGTGTGTGTCTTATGTACATATCTGTTCATATATATTTGTTATTATCTCTATCTCCTCTGTGGAATCAAGATACATACATTTATATATCAATATATGTATTGTGTTTGAAGTTTGGCAGCATAAGCTTACTGTACCTCTGATAATGGTCAATTTGTACAGGGCTGTCACATATTTAAGTTGACATTTTTCCTATGGAAATGGCCAAATTAAATAATAAGGGTAAAATGATCTCTGCTTCTACTTTTTTTCTTCTTTTTTAACCAAGTTAGTATTCTCAGTGCAATTGGTGTCATTAGGTATTTCCAGGTGAAAGGCTCTGCAGTCCCTTTAGGGAAAATTGTAAATAGCTGTTCAAATAGAAGCTATTAAGAACTATTAATCAGGGGCACCTGGGTGGCTCAGTGGGTTAAACCTCTGCCTTTGGCCTAGGTCATGATCTCAGGGTCTTGGGATCGAGCCCCACATCAGGCTCTCAGCTCAGCAGGGAGCCTGCTTCCCTCTCTCACTCTCTCTCTGTCTGCCTCTCTGCCTACTTGTGATCTCTCTGTCAAATAAATAAATAAAATCTTTTAAAAAATAAGAACTATTAATCATATTCACTATCATCTCAATGGTTCTACTTTCCATTTGAGGTCTCAGATAAGTAAGTTACATTAAGTTTTGAAAGGAGAAAAAGAAAGTAAAAAAGAGAAGGTCAGGGGTCCTGAAGAGTTTGTATGAGAGGAAGAATGAATATAAAAAAAACAGGAGTTTTGGAAACAGTCCAATGTGGTTTGGCAGCCAACCTCTGCCAACTATATAAGCAGTGTGTATTTAGTGTGATTTTATAACCTTGGCAAATTTCAAATTTGCCCCCTTTTTTTTTTTGCAACCTTTGTACTGGTGTATAACGTACAGACAGTGCAGTGCATAAGTCTTAAGTGTAAAGACATGAATTTTTATATATGCCTATCACCAATTAACCACAACCTAAGACAAGATTTCAGAACATACAACACCCAGGTGACTCCTCCCAGTCAATATGCTCTGTCTGCAGAGAGGTAAGCAGTGTTCTGACTTTTTTGATAATGGATTCATTTAGCTTGAATATGTGTACTATATATATTATATACTTAAAATAACAATCTATATATGAATATATATGTTTATAAATTGCATGGTATACATTTATATATTATAACTTAAATATTTAAATGATAAAACAAAAATCAATAAAACATATTTATAAAATTATGTATTACATATAAATATATATTATGTTATATATATATATATAAATTCATAAAATATACTGTATCTGGCTTCTTTCATTGAACATTGTATTCGTGAGGTCCATCCATTTTATTAAATATACCAGTGGGGTTACCTGGCTGGTTCAGTCAGTTAAATATCTGCCATCCACTCAGCTCATGATCCTGGAGTCCTGGGATCGAGCCCAGTAAGACTCTCTGCTCAGCTGGGAGTCTGCTTCTCCCTCTGCCCTTTAGCCAACCCATACTCTCTCTCTCTCACACTCTCTCTCAAATAAATTAAATCTCTTTAAAAATATATGAATAAATAAATATACTAGTGGCTCTTTTTGTTAATGCATAATATTCCATTGCATCCTATACTTTGTTTAGCCCTTCTTCTTTGTATGGACATTTATGTTGTTTCCACATGGGAGATTTTGTGAATAAATCTTCTCTGAACATTTTGTGTGTGTGGATGGTCAACTTAAAATTTCATTTCCCTTAAATATATTCCTAAATATTAGAAATGTAGGATCATGGGGTGCCTGGGTGGTGTAGAAGTAGGTTGAGCGTCTGACTCTTGGTTTCAGCTCAGGTCATGATCTTGCTGTCATGAGATCGAGCCCTACATTGGGCTCCAGGCTCAGCAGAATCTTCTTGGTATTCTCTCTTCCCCTGCCCCATTCCTTGTCCTCATTCTCTCTCTCTCAAATAAATCTTAAAAAAACAGAAATGTAGGATCATAGGGTAAGCATATGTTAAGTGTGAATGAATACTGTGAAATAGGTTTCAAATAGTTGTATCACTGTACATACAATGGATGATAGTTCCATTTGATTCATATCTTTTCCCTCACTTGATAGTGTGAGTCTTTTTAATTACAGCCATTATAAAAGTGATGTATTCATATGTCATGCTAGTTTTAGTTTGCATTTCTTTTTTTTTTAAGGATTTTTTTTGTTTTTGTTTTTAAAGATTTTGTTTATTTGACAGAGAAAGCACAAGCAAGGGGAGCAGCAGGGAGAGGGAGAAGGAGAAGCAGGCTCCCCACTGAGTAGAAAGCCCAATGCAGGGCTCCATCCCAGGACCTTGGAATCATGACCAGAGCCGAAGGCAAATGCTCAACTGACTGAGCCACCCAGGAGACCCTAATATGCATTTCTTGAACATTATGTGGTACACTTTTTCCATTCAGTAGCCCCTATATATCCTCTTTAAGGAAGGACTCCTTTCATACATTTTGCCTACTAATGACCTAGTAATTCCAGTTTCAGTAATACGTCTTAAGGAAATAATAGGTGGAGGATAATGATTTCTATGTAAAAAAAATTTTTTTTTAAGATTTTATTTATTTACTTGACAGACAGAGATCACAAGTAGGCAGAGAGGCAGGCAGAGAAAGAGGAAGAGAAGCAGGCTTCCTGCCGAGCAGAGAGCCCAATGCAGGGTTCGATCCCAGGACCCTGGGATCATGACCTGAGCCAAAGGCAAAGGCTTTAACCCACTGAGCCACCCAGGCGCCCCTCTATGTAAAAATTTTCATTGCAGTTATTTATATTAAGGAATAAATTGGTAATATCCCTATTATGTAAAAGTAGAAGATTATTTAAATAAACTGGAATATCCATGTAATGGAATATAATACTATTAATAAAAATGCTATGCATTAGTATTTAATGACATGGAAAGACATTCATAATAATTTATGTGACTGTGCTGGCTACAAAATTACATGGCTACAAAATTCAAATTTTGTAGGAAGAAATTATATGTGTATATATCTATGTGTATATGAGAGAGAGAAGTGGCAGAAAAAATATTTTTAAATTATAGTGATTTTCTATGGTAACTTACATGTATGGTTTTCTACAGTATTTTCTAAATACATCCATTTATTTATGTGCATACATATATACTGGTTTTCCAAATTTATTTTTCTTTAATTCAAGTTAGTTAACATACAGTGTAATATTGGTTTCAGGAGTAGAATTTAAGGATTCATCACTTCCATATTACACCCAGTGTTCATCATAACAAGTGCCCTCTTAAATACACATCACTCATTTAGCCCATCACCCCACCCACCTCCCTTCCAGCAGGCCTCAGTTTGTTCTATTTAAGAGTCTCCTATGGTTTGTTTCCTTCTGTTTTTTAATCTTATTTTATTTTTCCCTCCCCTCCCCTATATTCATCTCTTTTGTGTCTTAAATTCCACATATAAGTGTAATCATATGGTCCTTGTCTTTTGCTGACTGACTTATTTGCATAATATACTCTAGTTCCATCTATGTGCAAATGGCAGGATTTTATTCTTTTTGTTCACTGAGTGATATTCCATTGGGAAATATAATAAAATGTTTTGAAAAAAAGAAGTGGTATAAAAGAAGTGGTATTTATATATTCCACTTCTTTTTTGAGAGAGAGAGAGAGAGCACAAGCGGGGTGGGGGGGGTGGGGAGGAGTAAAGGCAGAGGGAAAGAGAGAAGCAGGCTTCCTGCTGAGCAGGGAGCCTAATGAGGGGCTCAGTGGCAGGACTCCAGGTTAATGACCTGAGCCAAAAGCAGACACTTAACTGACAGAGCCACCCCAGGTGGCTTTATCACATCTTCTTATCCCTTCATCAGTTAATGGACATTTGGGCTCTTTCTGTAATTTGGCTTTCAGTGATAATGTTGCTATTACACATTGGTGAGCATCTGCCTCTGAATTAGCATTTTTTTATCCTTTGGATAGGTACTTAGTAGTGCAATTGCTGGGTTGTAGGGTAATTCTGTTTTCCTTCCTTCTTCCTTCCTTTCCTTCCTTCCCACCTTTCTTCCCTCCCTCCTTTCTTCCTTCTTTTATTCCTTTCCTTTCCTTTTTTCCCTTCCTCTCTTCCTCCCTCCCTTCTCTCCTGTTGGCATTGTTTTTGTAGTATCTCTCTTTCCAAGTATCTATATTTAATTAACTGTCTCACATTTCATTAATTGAGCTCTTATTCTTTCTTATGCTGCAAATACTTGCTTTCCATACTGTGCTACTTTATTATTTTATCTAAAATTTTCAATATATTTTTATTATAAATGTGGTATTTGTTATCATTTCTACTACTCAGTGGAATGTGTGAGTGACCCAGTTTCTGTGAATTCTCACCAGCATTTGGTATTACTAATTTTTTTACTTTATCCCTTCTGATAAGTGATTAGTGATATTTCATTGTAGTTTTAATTTGCATTTCTCTAATGGTTAATGATGTTTAACATCATTCTGTGTGCTTTTTTTTTGCCATCTGTGTATTATCTTTGAAGAAATATCTGTTCATATCCTTTTCTCTTTTTTGGATTGTATTGTTGTTAGAGTTCTGAGCGTATTTTTTATATGTGTATTCTAAATGCTAGAGCTTTGCGAAATTTTTGCTTTGCAATATATTCCCCCTTTGTGTAATTTATCTTTTTATCCTCTTAGCAGGGTCTTTCACATAACAAAAGTTTAAATTAAATGTCGATGAAATCCTGTTTATCAATATTCCTTTTATTTTTATTTTTGTAAGATTTTATCTATTTATTTGACAGAGAAAGAGAGATCACAAGTAGGCAGAGAGGCAGGAAGAGAGAGCAGGGTAGCAGGCTCCCTGCTGAGCAGAGAGCCACATGCGGGTCTCAGTCCCAGTACCCTGAGACTGACCATGACCTGAGCCAAAGGCAGAGGCTTAACCCACTGAGCCACCCAGGTGCCCCTCAATATTCCTTTCATTAGTCATGCTTTTGGTGTCAAGTCTAAGAAATCTTTGCTCAGCCCTAGATCATGAAGATTTTCTCATATTTTTTCTCCTAAAAGTTTGATAGTTTTATATTCCATATTTAAGTGTGTTCTATTTTGAGTTAATTTTTATGTAAGTTATGAGATGTAGGTTGAAGTTCCTTTTTTACTGCTATATGTGTCCAGTTTTTCTACGTATATCCAAATGTCTACCATATTTGAAAAGGCTCTTTCCTCTATTGAATTGTTTTAGTATTTTTGTCAAGATCATTGGTGGATGCACAGGGAACAGAGCAGGACTGAGGATGTAAACATCTCTATATCGTGGGCCCTCTAGGATCCCCATATCCCACCCCTGCCCCCAAGAGGTAGTGACTGGAGTAAGGTCAGACACAGGAGTAGGAGATGGAGAAACCCTCAAAAAGAGCAAGGACCGGGATGCCTGGGTAGCTCAGTGGGTTAAGCCACTGCCTTCGGCTCGGGTCATGATCCCAGGGTCCTAGGATCGAGTCCCACATCAGGCTCCTTCTTCAGCGGGGAGCCTGCTTCTCTCTATGCCTCTGCCTCCACTCTGCCTACTTATGTTCTCTCTCTCTCTCTGACAAATAAATAAAATCTTTAAAAAAAAAAAAAAAAAAAGAGCAAGGACCTACTCAGCAAGAATCAGTAGAGCCTATCAGACTTGAGTGTTAGGAGAGCACTAAGTACAGGTGTGGTTAAAGAACTATTTGGCCATATCCTCTAGGCAGTAGCCCCAGAAACAAGTCCAGAGGTTTATGGGGCTGTGAGGTAGTCTGGGGAACCCAAGGGGTTCCAGCTATATGCCCAGGAGCCTCTGTCTCTGAGCAACCATTTTCATGAGGAGGGGCAAGAGGAAACCTGATTCTACAGTCCCCTCTCTGTCCAACTCATTGGGAAACTTCACTGCAACAGAGCCCACATCCTCAGCCAGGGCCAGGCCTGAGGAGAATGCTGAGCCCCAGTCTGTTCCTAGGACAGCTATGCCTTGGACTTCTTGCCAGCTATTTCCTGACTTCACAGGGCTCTCCTTTGGAGTCCTCCATCTTGCCCATGATCCCTGAGTACCAAGAGAGGGACTCTGTGGACAAAAACTAGGCCAGCTCAAGGACATCACTGAGTTTATGGGGGTGGGGAGTCTGTGCTTACAAGCACTGGGTGGGTGCTGATGCAGTGGTTTCTCTTCAGTAGCACGAATGCACCACCATTTATTTATCCAACCAGCTGGTGGAAGGCATTTGTGTGTTTTTAATCACGCAGCCAACGTAAGTTACTCTGCTGTGAATGCACACCCCCTCTTTATTTGGAACCCTTGTGGGAATGTCTGTTGGTTCTCAGGAACAGGAGTGGAAATGTTGCTCATGTCCCATGTTTAGCTGTGGCAGATGCTGCCTGAGCACTTTCTAAAGGCAGTTGACTAGACTTGTTAGCCCCGAACTGCTGTTGGTACACTTTTTTTTTTTTTTTAAAGATTTTATTTAGAGACTGCGGGGGAGGGGCCGGCTCCCAGCAAGCGGCAGAGCCACGGAGCACTAAATCGGGACTTTTAAAAGTCTGCTCCATGGAGGGAAATCGCTCCAGAGGCTAAACCGGGGTGAAGCCCACGCGGGGTTAGCGTGGCCCCAGGTCCCGCAAGGTCACAGAAGGATCGGGGGTGTCTGAGTGTCGCAGAGCTCGCAGGTATCGGAGCGGGAAGCCAGCCACAGAGACAGAGCCAAGGAGTGAGCTCTCAGCTCGGGGTTACCTTGAACCGGTCGCAGGCTGGGTGAGCTCGGAGCGCGGCCAGCGGCGAGGGATATGGAGTAGCTGGGGCTTTTCTCTGAGGAGTGGAGCCCCGAATCTCAGCTCTTCCGGGCCGGAGACTAGGAGGCCGCCATTTTCATTCCCGTCCTCCAGACTCTACGGAAAGCGCTCAGGGAACAAAAGCTCCCGAAAGCGAAACCGAGCGGATTACTCAGCCCGGCCCCTGGTAAGGGAGGTCCAGCTCTGCCTCGGGCAAAGACACTTGAGAATCACTACAACAGGCCCCTCCTCCAGAAGAACAAAAGAAATCCAGCCAAGACCAAGTTCACTTAACAAGGAGAGCATCGGAACTCCAGAGGAGGAGAAAGCAATGTGCGGAATTCATGGCTTTCTCCCCATGATTCTTTAGTCTTGCAGTTAATTCAATTTTTTCTTTAAAGGGCATTTTCCTAGGGTCTTTGCCACCCTTTTAGTATTTTATTTGCTCCTTCATATAATCTTATCTGGAAAAAATGACAAGGCGGAAAAACTCACGACAAAAAAAAGAACAAGAGACAGTACCAAAGGCTAGGGACCTAATCA
>PISX010031615.1:0-17177 GCA_004024625.1 Mellivora capensis
ATGAGTGTAACGAATGTGGGAAGGTCTTTAGACACAGAGCCAGTCTTCTTCATCACTGGAAAATTCACACTAGAGAAAGGCCTCATAAGTGCAGTGAATGTGGGAAGTCCTTCATCCATAAAAGGAGACTTCTCAAGCACCAGAGAATCCACACTGGAGACAGGCCTTATAAGTGCAGTGAGTGTGAGAGGTCCTTTGTCTACAAAAGCAGACTTCTTGAGCACCAGAGAGTCCACACTGGAGAAAAGCCTTTTGAGTGCACCCAGTGTGGGAAGTTCTTCGGACACAGCTCCACCCTCCTTAAACACCAGAAGGTTCACACCGCAGAAGGCCATCTCAGCATGGTAAATGTGGAAGTCTTTCATCCACAAAATAAAGATTTCTTTTGCACCAGAGAATCCACACTAGAGAAAAGTTTTAAGAATGCAGCAAGTGTGGGAAAACCTTCATAAAAGGGTTTGAATTCAATAAGCACCAGAAATTCTGGAGAAAAGCCATATGAATGTAATGAATGTGGGAAATTCTTTAGACACTGATCACTGATCCACTCACATTCAACACATTTCTGTTTATATAATTTATCAACACATTCAACGTTCATGCTGGAGGGAGGTCTTGAATAAGTGTAATGAATGTGGGATGTCCTCCATTGACAAAAGAAATCTTGAGCAAAGAGAATTCAAGCTGGAGGAAGAAGCTTTGAGTATAATGGATGTGGGAAATCATAGGAAACCTCGTCAGCCTCAAGGAAAAGTCCACACTGGAGAAAAGCGTTTCTGTGCAGCAAATGTGGAAAGTATTTTGGTGGAAGATATTGCTTCATCAGGCCCCAGAAAGTTCACAGTAGAGAAAGCCCTTAGTAGTAGACAAGCACCTTATTGTTTAAGCCACATTGAAGTTTGGAAGTTATGTGCCCTTTGGGGCAGGTTTAGGATAGAATTGTGGTTGATGTTTTTCATGTGTTAATTTCCAGCTATCATGTCTTTGGAAATTTCTTTTTATACAATTTATCATGTTAATTACTGAGTTTTGAAATTTGTCCATGGATTATGGATAAAAGTCTTATATTTTAAATATTTGCCAATATATTCTTCCAGTCATGGTGTTGTTTTTTTTCAAACGCTTTTCTTGTGAAAATAATTTTTTAAATTTTAAGGAAATCAAATTTGTCTGGATATTCTTTTGATCTTGTATATAAGAAATGTTTGCTAAAAAAAAATTGCCAAATTTAAAGACATAATTTTTCCTATGTTTCTTTCAGGTTTTTTTTTTTTTTTTTTTACTGACGTGTATGTGCCTTTTTTAAGTTAATTTTTGGACATTCCTTTAAAAAAATGTGGATATCAGGGGCACCTGGCTGGCTCAGTCAGTAGAGCATGTGACTCTTGATCTCAGGGTCCAGAGTTTGGTCCCCACCCTGGGCATACAGATTACTTAAAAAAAAACAAAACATGGATACCCAAGAGCTGCTGCCATATTAATTTAAAAGATTATTCCTTCTCTCTTGAATTGGCTTTTGTATCTTCAATGAAGATCCGTCATTTCTCTGTATTTTATTTCTGGACTTTCTTCTATTGCATTTATCTATTTACTATATTATGTGTTGAATAATTTTTTTAAGATTTTATTTATTTATTTATTTATTTATTTATTTTAAAGACTTTATTTATTTGAGAGAGAGCATGAGCGAGGAGAAGGTCAGAGGGAGAAGCAGACTCCCCACGGAGCTGGGAGCCCGATGCGGGACTCGATCCCGGGACTCCGGGATCATGACCTGAGCCAAAGGCAGTCGTCCAACCAGCTGAGCCACCCAGGCGTCCCTATTATTTATTTGATAGAGATCACAAGTAGGCAGAGAGGCAGGCAGAGATAGAGGGAAGCAGGCTCCCTGCTGAGCAGAGAGCCCAATGCGAGGCTTGATCCCAGGACCCTGAGATCATGACCTGAGCTGAAGGCAGAGGCTTAACCCACTGAGCCACCCAGGCGCCCTGAATAATATTTTTTATTATTAAAATGTCTTGAAATCAAGGTCATGTATTCCTATAGCGGTCTTCTTTTTCAAAGTTGTAGTGGTCATTCTTGGTCCTTCACCTTTTCATATGAATTTTAGAATCCACTTGTCAGATGAATGGATAAAGAAGATGTGGTGTACACACACTCACAGTGAAATACTACTCAGCCATAAAAAATGAAATCTTGCCATTTGCAATGACATGGTTGGAACTAGAGAGTATTATGCTCAGCAAAATAAGTCAATCAGAGAAAGACAATTATGATATGATCTCACTCATATGCAGAATTTAATAAAGCAGAGGATCATAGGGGAAGTGAGGAAAAAATAAAACAAGATGAAGTCAGAGAGAGACAAACCATAAGTCTTTTTTTTTTAAGATTTTATTTATTTGACAGACAGAGATCACAAGTAGGCAGAGAGACAGGCAGAGAGAGAGAGGAAGGGAAGCAGGCTCCCTGCTGAGCAGAGAGCCTGATGCGGGGCTCGATCCTAGGACCCTGAGACCGTGACCTGAGCCTAAAGCACAGGCTTTAACCCACTGAGCCACCAGGCGCCCCAAGAGAGTCTTAATCATAGGAAACAAACAGGGTTGCTAGAGGGGATGACAGTGAGGGGATGGGTAACTGGGTGATGAACATTAAGGAGGGCATGTGATTGGGACGCCTGCGTGGCTTGGTGGGATGGGCCTCTGCCTTCGGCTCAGGTTGTGATCTCAGGGTCCTGGGATCGAGCCTTGCATCAGACTCTGCTCGGCAGGGAGCCTGCTCCCCACCCCCACCTGCTGCTCTGCCTGCTTGTGATCTCTCTCTCTCTGTCAAACAAACAAATAAATAAAATCTTTTTTAAAAAAGGAGGGCATGTGGTGTAATGAGCACTAGGTATTCTATAAGACTGATGAATCATTGACCTCTACCTCTGAAACTAATAATACATTATATATTAATTAATTGAATTTAAGTTAAAAATACAAGAAAAAAATAGAATCCATTTGTCAATTTCTATATCACAAAAAAGCCTACAAGGATTTTGTTTCAGATTGCATTTATTCTTCAATTTAGAAGAAATACTGAGTGTCCCAATTCATAAACATGATATGTCTCCTTTTATTTAGATTTTATTAAAATTTTGATGGGGCGCCTGGGTGGCTCAGTGGGTTAAAGCGTCTGCCTTCGGCTCAGGTCATGATCCCAGGGTCCTGGGATCGAGCCCCACATCGCGCTTTCTGCTGAGCGGGGAGGCTGCTTCCCTTCCTCTCTCTCTGCCTGCCTCTCTGCCTACTTGTGATCTCTGTGTGTCAAATAAATAAATACAGTCTTTAAAAAAAAATAAAATAAAAATTTTTTCACAGTGGGTTTTTTTTAAGATTTTATTTTTAAGTCATCTGTATACCCAAAGTGGGGCTTGAACCCACAATCCTGAGATTAGTTTGCTTTTTATAGGCCTCACATATCTTATATATCTCCAAGTATTTTCTCTATCTGATGATGTTATAAATGGTAAATTTTACATCAAATTTCAATTTTCCAATTATTTGGTGTTACACTGAAAGAGATATTAAACTAAGGATAGAAGCAATCCTCCTCAATCTTATAAATGGTGTCTACAAAGAAATGTTTACAAGTATTATGCCTTAACATCCATTATTAAAATTTTCCATGATATTAAAACAAAGGGAAGATAGCTGCTCCTTTCTCTTATTCAGTTGTCCTGGAGTTCCAGTTTCATTCAGTAAGGCAAGAAGATGGATATGTAACAGTTGGCAAAGAAGAAATAAACCACCTAAAATATTTCCCGTGTTGTTGTCTTCACTTCGAGTCCAAATGTAGATACTAGTTTACGGCCTCCACCCACTGCGAACTCCTGACTTCACCACCCATTCGCTGTTCTTCTTTTCTTAGGACCCATCACCTTCTATTATGCTATGCAACTTAATATAAGTTATGAAGTGCATATTGCCTTTTCCATCAACTATGGAGTAAGTTCCAGGAGGAATTTTTTTTTACATTTTTGTATTACATATTCCATATTCCTAGAAATGTGCCTGAAACACATGAGGTATATAATTGATGTGGTCTTTTTAAAGATTTATTTATTTTAGAGAGAGAGCAGAGGGGAGGGGCTGAGGGAGAAAAAGAAACCTAAGCAGACTCTATGCTCAGCTCAGAGCCCAATGCAGGGCTCAATGTCATGACCCCCAGATCATGACCTGAGCTGAAACCAGGAGTCAGAGGCTTAACTAAGGACACCACCCAGGCGCCCCACAGCCATAATTGATGTTTTAAAATGTTGAACAAAATGACAAAGCACATTTAACATTTATTTGCCCAACTCTGGATATACTTTCTAACTTCACCCACAGTGTCTCTTCCTTCAGTTTCACCAACCTCAGCGTTGTCAGGATTGGCAAAAAACTTTCAAATTTTCTAAAAAGCCCCAATAGGCATTTGATTGGCTTCTGTCACTCCCTTATTAGATCCCAGGTTCCTTTCCTTACATTCTTTTGAGATTTTGATTGTTTATTTCAAAAGCAAGTTTTCCCATTTCAGTTTTTGCCACTCCTGATGGATATCTTCCTAAGTACTTTTTAATAGCTTTCATTGGTTTGCTCGGTCTGAAATGTTTCCCAGTTGATCTCTACTCCCCATGCAGACACTGTCACTGCACTTATAGGTGAAATGATAATCATTTCCCAGCAAGCAGGTGAGTTCCTGGAATTCCAGAACTTTGTCTCGGTGTATACATCCCCCTTGCACAGATCCTGCCATGGCCATCCCTGTCCTCGGAGTAAACAGTTTGGGAAGGAGCTCTTTTCAGGCGTGTGATTCTCTCCCTCTTCTTCTACTCCTTCCCCAGCTGTGTTCTCTCTCAAATAAATAAATGTTTTAGTGATGAGATTAAATTTACCTTTATTTTTATGTACTAATGGTACAAATATTTAAGTGCCATATATTTAAAAGTTTCTTTTTTTCAGATTTATTTATTTATTTATTTTAAAGATTTTATTTATTTATTTGACAGAGATCACAAGTAGGCAGAGAGGCAGGCAGAGAGAGAGGGGGAAGCAGGCTCCCTGCTGAGCAGAGAGCCGGATGTGGGGCTCCATCCCAGGATCCTGGGATCATGACCTGAGCTGAAGCCAGAGGCTTTAACCCACTGAGGCACCCAGGCGCCCCTATTTATTTATTTTAGAGAGACAGCATGGGCAGGGAGGGGCGAGGGAGAGGGAGAGTCTTAAGCTGTCTTTGTGCTGAGTGCAGAGCCCAAGATGGAACTTGATCTCATGATCCTGAGATCACTACCTGAGCTGAAACCAAGAGTCAGACGTTTAACCAACTGCACCACCCAGGCAGCCCAATAAATGTTTTTTAATAAGTTGATAATGTATATTTATCAGTAAAAATATATGCATAACATATGTGTGTGGTTTGTTTTAGATGCTTCTTGTTCTGTGTTCCTGACTTTTCCCTGCATGTGTTTGTGTGTGTGTGTGTGTGTGTTCCTGTTCATTCTGGACCATAGTTTTTTTACTTAAGAATATATTCTGGATGAAATTCCAGTCAGTTGTGCTATAATGGAATGTGTGTGTTCCTGAAAACCATCAAGCTATGCAAAATCCAAAATAAAAATCACAGGGGTTGGGCACCTGGGTGGCTCAGTGGGAGCTCTGTCAAATAATAAATAAATAATAAAATATTTTTTAAAAAGATTTTATTTATTTGACAGACAGAGATCACAGGTAGGCAGAGAGGCAGGCAGAGAGAGGGTGGGGAAGCAGGCTCTCCGCTGAGCAGAGAGCCCGATGCGGGGCTCAATCCCAGGACCCTGGGATCATGACCTGAGCCGAAGGCAGAGACTTTAACCCGCTGAGCCACCCAGGTGTCCCCAAATAATAAAAATATTTTTAAAAAATCACAGGGCTTATTGAGATTCTCAAAATGTAATCAGTAAAACATAAAAAAGAAGATAGAACCCTAACAAATGTCATAGCACAGTTTTACACTTTAAAAGTTGGAGAAACACATAAATACTGTAATAAATACAGGATTTTAGCCTGAAATTTGTGGAAGTGAGGGTCAGAGGGTTGCAGTTGTGAGTTATTTTATGAAGTAATGGAAGGAAGTTTACTTAAAATCAGTTGCCTAAAATTTACCCACCAGAAGGGAATGGGCTTGGCTCATAACACATGGTGAATTGGCGTAGCCAGTAGATATTTGACTTGTCCTTACGTGTTGCCAGTGGCTTGAGGTTGGGGTTCTGAGGAACTAGGATAATGGAGCTGTTATGAACCAAGATGGTGACTGCTGGAGACAGCAAATTCGAGCCCATCTGAACATGCTTAGTAGGTGAATAGAGGTATGTGTCAGTTCCTGGAGGAAGTGTGATGTATAGATGTAAATTTTGGAGTCCTAAGTACAGAGAGAATTCATCAGACACAAGCCTGGTTGAGGTTCCCCCATTGCAGTGAGTGCACATGGAAGAGAAGTGAGATCAGAGGCCTGAGCCTGAGCTCTTCTGTGTTCACCCTTGTGCTCCTCCCAATCCTCCTGTCCTGTCTTCCTTCCCCTCTTCAGGCTGCCTCATCTCCTTCCACCTTAGCAAGCTTTTTCTCATCTCTTTTTGGCACTTTCTCTACCTTTGTGTTGGATTGTTGTTTGTTTTTGTTTTTGTTTTTAAAGATTTTCTTTATTTATTTGACAGACAGAGGTCACAAGTAGGCAGAGGCAGGCAGAGCGAGAGGAGGAAGCAGGCTCCCTGCTGAGCAGAGAGCCCGATGGGGGCTCGATCCCATGAAGGCAAAGGCTTTAACCCGCTGTGTTGGGTTGTTTTAACCTGGCTCTCCACGGGAGTGACTCGTCCTCGTGTTTCCCAGTGTCAGCTCCGTTATCACCTGCACAAGTGGCTGCCCACACCCAGAATACAGAAAGGAGCTCTCTTCCCCTCCTTTCTGTTTAAACATGTACGCAGCTCCTTTCTCAATTTAATCTTTGTTCCCTCCAGTCCTCCCTGCCCTCTCCCTCAGTGTTATTGATACATCTAGAGCAACGGGAGAACAGGAAGCATACATTTTGTTAGTAGGTCACTGGCCGTAGTGGTGACTTGTGCCATCATCATTTCGTAAAAGGAATTGAGTACATTCCAGAATATGGAGTAAGAAATGTGCTATGGATGAAACGGTATGGCTCACTGGGGTGGATGCAATCACCAATAATTGAAGCAGGAAAGCTATTTTCTGAGGAAACCGGAGCCTGGCTTACCCTTGTCCACCTGCTTTTGAGTGGCCAACATCCATTCCTGCTCTATTTTCATTGCCATGATCCTACCCGGAGCCTTCTCTCTCGCCCCTGACCTAAAATTCTGAAACTAGCAAAACTGACCGCAAAGTTTTGGGGAACATGCATTTGAAAAGCATGTTTACCAGCTTCCAGCTACGGAGCGAGCGCGTTTTGTGGAGTAACGATGGAATGATCTGTCCATTTGGAGCTGTGGCCTTTTGAGGCCGTCTGAAATAATGCCTTTGGCCTCTGAAGCAACCTGGCTTCGTGGAGTCTGAAATAACATGTTTTTGACACTGACGATCAGTTGCAGCAACGGACCCAGGAGTGCGGGGGCTGAGCTTCCTCACGCAGGGACGCGCCTCTCGTTAGCCAGGCCATTTCCCAGCGCCCCTCGTGGTGCTGCCTGGCTTGCCGGGGGGATGGTTGTGGGTTCATCCTTCGCGGGGGTCTGCGGGAGCTGTGGGAACTACATCACCCAGACTGCCCGGACTGGGGCCCGCGCGAGGGCCGGGCGGAGTTGAGCCAATGCAGGCTCAGAGGAGGGCACTTCTGTGCCACACGTCATGCTGGGGCGGGGCTTCTGGTGTCCCCCTCTTGGTGGTCATTTTGGCTTCTTCAGGGCTTACCTTGGTTTAGAAGATGGTGCCGCAGTGGTTTGGGAGTGAGGTGACAGGATCAGAGGAGGGGCAGAAGGAGGCGCTGTCCTCGCCACACAGATTTGGGTCCAAGACTCGGTGATGCCGCTGGGACTGCCCGCGCGGGGGGCGGGTCCGGGTGTCGGCTTCTCCCCGAGTCCGATGGCGGCGGCCGCGCCCAGGGACTCGGCTGAGGTAAGCGCTCGTCCCTGCTCCCTGCGTGCGCGCCGGCTGAGGCGCCGCCGGAGCGGGGCCTGCAGGGGGCCTGAGGGGGGAGGATTCTGCCCTCAGGGGAGAGAGCGTGAGGCAGAGACGCCTGGAATGGCGGGCCGAGGTGCGGGACCTTCGTGAGGACCCTGGACGCCCAGGGGACTTTGGCCAAAGAAGGGACCGGATCTCCTTGAGGGTTTTAAGTGTCGCGAAGGTTGCTGGGAAAGAGAAGGGGGGGTGATGAGGACAGTGGGTTGTGGGAGGTGGCGTTCTCGGGCAAGGCCACACCCCCTGGTCAGAGCCCTCCGACCCTGAGGCGCAAAGGTTAGCGGTCTGCGGAGGTCCCCTGGCTGCAGGGCTGGGCAGGCATAGGGAGAGTTCTGAGCCCGTGGAGCCTGGCCATGGCTGTCTTCCTCCAGGGCCTGCCTCTTTGGCTGAAGAAAGGCTCCTGAGGCCCCCACGGATCCGCGGAGGATCTCGGTCCCTTACGGGTCCTGAACCCTCCCAAAGGGTCTCTGGAATTCAGTGACCCAGGACTCTGCCTGCCGCTCTCCCAGCCCTTGTGTCTGGGAGACCTTGGAGAAACTCCAGGCTGGAGTCCTGAGTCTAGGCTGAGGGTTCCATGGACGAATTCTTGTTTCTTCTTGTTCTTCAACACCAGTTGAAGGTGTGGAAGGTTATCCAGGGATAGATACCAATGCCTGCAGATCTTGGAGGGAACTGGATTTCCGTTTTCCCCTCATGGAAACAAGGGACAGGAGTAGGACTGGAATGCCTGCCTTTGAAGTCAGGTGTCAATTCTGGAGATAATAGAAGGTTTGATGAGGAGTAAAGTGATCTTACCAAGGTTTTAACAGGCCTCGTGTGGCTGCCCAGTAGAGAATGGACTCTGGGGTAGGAGGGAGAGGAATGACCGAGAAAGGCCTATAATAGGCCTGGCAAGTGTTGTTGGGCGTAAGTGGTGGCCATCGAGGTGGGAGAAGTGGCTGGATCGTGGACTCATTTTTTTTTTAAAGTAGGGCCAACCAGCTTTTGATGTGGAAGGGGAAGAAAGGACGGAGTCGGGGATGACCCCAAAGGTTTTGGTCTTAACAGCTGGAAGGACGGAAGTTCCATCAACTGAGATGGAGTAGTTGGTAATGGGAACATTTTCAGTGGGAATATCAGGAGGCTGGCTGCAGCCCTGTTAAGCCCGAGACATTTCGGAGACTAGTGGAGGCACTCGGTGGGCAGTTGCGCACGTCGTTTGGTAGGGAGGGGGTTTCAGGATAGCGCCATTCCAAAGGTGATCGCTGCAGTGTCAACCGGAGGGGAGCTGCAGGGTGCATTTGGGAAGGGGAATCTTCAGGTTCTGGTGGTAATACTGTTAGCAATCCAAGAAGAAGGTGGTGTGGGCCAAGAACGGGGTCTTCGGGTTGGTTACCTGGTTGAAGGTGGAGAGTACTGGGTACTGGTGAGGGAGAAAAGTGGCTGGGAGGGAAGTGTGGGCAGGAGGATGATCTGGCAGGTGACCAAGGTTTCCAAGGCAAAAGTGGACATGAGAGGAATGTGGAGAGGAGGAGTAACTGAGGCAGGATAATATTCCCCAGGACTTTGTGCTGGCCCTTGGGTAGGGCATGGGATGTTTCAGTCAGGATGGTAGGTTCTTTCAGAGTCCGCTGTGGTCATCTGTGGGCTTTTAGGCCTGGGATAGGGGACCAGTGGGGCTGAGTTTTGAATGAGGTTTGACTGGGTGTGAATGCGTGTGACTGGAGGGCTCAGGAAGTGCAGCACAGAAGTTGAAGAGGGCCAGAGATGTCTGAGATGTGCATGTGGTTCTGGTTGGTGAGGTTGAAGCAAAGAACAGAGCCAGCTTTCTCTCTGTGAAGCGGAGGCTTTCACCGCAGGGTTCTGGACTGCCCTTGGTAGTGGAAGCCATCGGAGGTCTGGATAATGTTGGGTTATATGTGGATTCCATTTGAGTCTGCCAAGCAAGCACTGTTTGGATGCCATGTGCTAAGTGATGCGGGGGGAATCTAGGGAGATACCTGTGCTGTGGGGCAAGGAGGTAGTTGTGGTGGCGGAGGAAGTGCACCTGTGGGCTCCAGAGACGTAAAAGGTACAGCCCGTGTATCACAGCTCCAGTGATGTGCATGTGGAGAGGGAATGTGAAGTAATGGCCCCAGGGTCCTGATATTGCAGACTTAAGGTTGAAGGGAAAGCTCAGTTTGTTTGAGTCTGGAACACTTAGTCTGGAGAACCACAGGGGTATTGCTTAGCAGGAGCGTTGGGGCTGTGTCTGCCAGGCCCAGAATTTAGCTAGCATTTATCAGATGTCCTGCTGTTGTTGCTGAGGGCTGTACACAGTGATTAATGGGACCATGAGGAGAGACCACCAGTGGTGCCAATGGGGTGACTCTGTGGGGGAAGGGATTGTGGATCCTTGGGACAGGGTCTCTTTGGGGTTTCATCTGTCTCTGTCCTGACAGGACAGTGTGACATTTGAAGACGTGGCTGTGTACTTCTCCTGGGAGGAGTGGGGTCTCCTACCATGATGTGATGCTGGAGAACTTGGCACTTGTGACCGCCCTGGGTAAGGCCCTCATTCCCTCCCCCAGGGACCTGGGCTAAGCCTTTCTGCTTTTATCCCAGGGATAGCTCTGTATTTCTCCCATCACAAACATGGGCATTGCTTCCTTCCCCTCCGTTCCCTGGTCAGTTGCAGTCCTTAGGGCTGGGCTGAATGTACTGCCCCAAAGCCTCACTGGGAAGGTACGCAGGGTCAGTAGTCTTGCAGTTACACTAATGGCTTCCACCTTGCTTGCCTTTCAACTGTCTGACTCTGTTCAAGTCTACGGCACCTCTCTGCCTGGTTTTGCCCCTTCCTATAGGTGATGACATTTCCTGTCCCTGCCTGCTCCAGAAGCTGTAGTCACGGACATGGTCAGTACTTATGTGGACTATGGGCAGTTCTTACAGGATCCTCCTCTGAGGGTTTCTTTGTAATACTAGTCTTCTTTCCCATGGTCTGTATGTGTTAAGTTGCTCTGGGCCAGTGCTGGTCACTCACCTGTCTCACCTTTCCCTTAAAACTTGCATCATGCAGGTCCCATTTAGTTCCCAAACCAGGGGGTATGAAGGAGAGTCCTTGGTGCTTCCCAGGATGAACATGACTCCAGCCATAGCAAGGTGGGCTCAGAGGAACCCTAGGCCTGAGAAGTGTTAAGTAGGAGAGAGCTCATCAGGGCTGTGTTCAGATGATACCAGAAACCTGTCCTATTCCACTGGTGGCCGCTGGCCACCTCATTTCTTCTTTTACTTCCCCATTCTTGACACTTGCTAACTTGTCATTTCCGCTCTGAATCTGGTTAATTCCCACCTATCGGGACTCCACATATCACCAGTACCCCTTACTGCTTCTTCTGTAGTGCTTTCTCACATTACCCTACACATTTTGTATCATGAAGTGTGCACATATCCTCACATAGTTTTTTTTTTTTTAAGGACTGTATATTAGAGAGAGAGTGCACGAGCGGGGGTAGGGGCAGAGGGAGAAGCAGACTCCCCACTGAGCAGGGAACCTGATGCAGGTCTCCATCCCAGGACCCTGTGATCATGACCTGAGCCAAAGGCAAATGCTTAACCGATGTCCCTACTCAACATAGTTCTTAAACCAGCTCTCTTACACTTGGATTTTCCTGAGCTTAGATATACCTTTCTGCACAGTTGTCAGCAAGGATTTACTGAAAGCTATTAGCAGAGGATCCTGCTGCCCCTCCCTATGCCACATCCCATCCTTGTTTCTTCACCTGGAGAGGCCTCCCTCATTGTGTGACCTGTAGAGGCCCAGTATTGCACAGCAGCAGCTGCTTTTAGCAGCAGCTGCTTTTTTTTTTTTTTAAGATTTTATTTACTTATTTGAGAGAGAGAGCAAATGCACAAGTTGGGGAGAGGGGCAGAAGGAGAAGCAGACTCCCCGCTGAGTGGGAAGCCCCACGTTGGGCTTGATCCCAGGACCTCCGGATCATGACCTGAGCCTAAGGCAGACACTTAACCAGCTGAACCATCCAGGTGCCCCACAGCAGCAGCTTCTTTACCCTGACCCCAGCTCCTTCATCCTGGAAACGGTGCCATCAGCACATTCATTGGCCTGTTGGACCCACATTTATGATGGTATTGCCCCTTCCCACTACTGCCTATGTATACTTCAGTAGAATTTCTCTGCTTTCAGGTTGCTGGCATGGAGCAGAGGATGGGAAGGGACCTTCAGAGCCCACTGCTTCTGTAGGAGTATCACAGGTCAGGACTCACCATGGAGGCCCATATCCTCAGAAGGCAGACCCCTGTGGGATATGTTGTCTGGTCTTAAAAGACATTTTGGGTATGGCTCTGCATCAGAGAGCACATCCCCAGTTGAGATCTTACAAATGTAGGAAACCAGTCAGTTTCATTGCAAGCCTTCACCAGCATGGGAAGCAATGCAGTGGAGAGAAACTGTTGAAATGGGCTTTGTTTGTGAAGAGCTGCAGGTCGCATGTGTCAGGGAAGTCCTTTACCTACGTGGAGGTTGACAAGAACTTCCTCGCCAGTTCAGGGGAGCATCAGCACCAGGCCACTCATAATGGGCAGAAACCAAACAGTTGCACCGTGTGTGGGGAAGCTGTTCACAGTGGGAAGAGCCGTTACAGTTGGTGTGAATTCAAGAAAACCTTCAGCCACGAATACACTCTTGTTCAATGCCTGAGTGTCCACACTGAAGAAAGGCCTTATGAGTGCAATGAATGTGGGAAACCCTTCACCTGAAGGTTTAACCTCTTTCAGCATCAGAAAATCCACACTGGAGAAAGGCCCTATAAATGCAATGAGTGTGGGAAATTCTTTACCCACATCTCCAGTTTCCTTCAACACCAGAGAATTCACACTGGGGCAAAGCCTTATAAATGCAGCAGATGTGGGATATTCTTTGGCCAGAGCTCCAGCCTTATTGTACATAAGAGAGTTCACACTGGAGAAAAGCCTTATGAGTGCAATGAATGTGGGAGATCCTTTTTTTTTTTTTTAAGATTTTATCTATTTATTTCACAGAGATCACAAGCAGGCAGAGAGGCGGGCAGAGAGAGAGAGAGGAGGAAGCAGGCTCCCCGCTGAGCAGAGAGACAGATGCGGGGCTCGGTCCCAGGACCCTGAGATCATGACCTGAGCCAAAGGCAGAGGCTTTAACCCACTGAGCCACCCAGGCGCCCCTAAGTGGGAAATCCTTTAACCAAAGCTCCAGCCCCATTAAACATCAGAGAGTTCACACTGGAGTGAGGCCTTATGAGTGCAGTGAATGTGGAAAATGTTTTGGTGACACCTCCAGCCTCATTAAACACCGTAGAGTTCACACTGGAGAGAAACCTTATGAGTGCAGGGGATGTGGGAAATCTTTTAGCCAAAGTTCTGGCATCATTCAACACCAGAGAGTTCACACTGGAGAAAGACCTTATAAGTGTAGGATATGTGGGAAATCCTTTACCCGCAACTCGCCTCATTCAACACAAAAGGGTTCACACTGGAGAGAGGCTTCAGGAGTGCAGGGAATGTGGGGAATTCTTCAGTGACACCCAGTTTGCTCAACACAAAAAAATTCATATCAGAAAAAGGCCTCATGAGTGCAACAAATGTGCAAAAGCTTTCAGCTGAAGGTTTAACCTCAGTAGACACCAGCAAGTTCACCACCATATGGAAAGGCTGTATATGTGCAGCAAATGTGGGAAAGCCTTCAGTCAGTGGTCTGCTCTGATTCAGCACCAGAAAGTTCACAGTGCAGATCAGCTTTATGAGTGCAGTGAATGTGGGAAAGCCTTTAGCCGAAGGTGTAACCTCATCCGACATGAAAAAGTCCATACTGGAGAGAGACCTCATGAGTGCTGTGAATGTGGGAAAGCCTTTAGCCGAAAGTCTCACCTCATTGGGCACCAGAAAATTCACATAGCAAAGCCATAGCCATGCAAGGAGCAGGCTTTCTGCATGTTTGATATAACGACGCTGGAGGAGAGCCTTTGTGAGGGAGATATCTTCCTGAAGTTGAACTCGTACATCAGAATATACGCCACAGGGAAGATTCCCTGTAAGTTTCAGGTATGGTGGAAGCTTCTAGGAACCATGTTGTGCTTCCTAACTGGCTTGGGGTCCTTGCTGAAACTGTGACTACCAGTTTTCATGGTATAAGGCAGCTCTAATTCCTGAAAGGCCCCGTGGTATACATCAGTTACCCCAGTGTTTAGGGAAATAGATCTCTATTCTGTCTGGAGAAAATAATGAGCAGCCCGAGTCTTACAGTGATGTCATTCGCTTCTCTCTGATTAATGTGTATACCTGACCCAGTTTTCTCCCAAAAGACCTAATCTGGGTTCTACTGGTGGCTTGCAAAGAAGGTTTGTCTTCAGGGACATTATTTTCATTTAATACTTGTGGTGGGTTTTTTCCAGTCTCTATGTCACCAACCCATAAACTGCCTGCCTATGATTTGTGCAATAATAAAGGCCTTATTGTTTAAGCCATCTTTAATCCTTGGGGTTGTATTCACCGAGAGATTGCTTTGAAAACATCACGAAGGTGTAAACAGCTTGTGTGAGAGTTCCCAACTTTGGTGCGCCTCAGAAGACAAAGTATGATGGCAGAGAATAACTCTACAGTTTGGGCTTAGTTCACTTTGTTGCCCAAGGCTTCCAAGGAAAGACTGCTGACTTTGTGCAACTAATATGCAGCCTGGAAGCCGAGATTTTTTTGTGGGCCCAGATTGTGCTCACATTGAGGAGCAGCTACTTGTGAAAATCCCCCGTGTTTCTGGGATTGGTTCCGTTGTCTATAGTGCATATCATGTAAAGACCACATGGATAAGGGGAATCTCTTCCCCAGGTCCTTCAGAAGAGCCATGTGCCCTGATGCCCAGGATTTAGTAGGGTAGTGTTACTGGTTTTAACACTAAAGGGCTCACAGGAATCACAATTGATATGAAACGTTGGATTGATAGGGAGTGCTGGAGCCTACACTCAACTAGACAGAACATCCCTCTTCTAAAAGTTTACCCACAGCTGTTCCAGTGGCTGTGGCTGTGTTGGGTGAGTGTGAATCCTGGCCTGCGTAACCCGAATAGCTGAGGTCATTGGCAGAGAAATTAAGGTTTTATGGATTCCTGTAGCTTTCTGGGCTGTTGCCCTTAAGACTGTTATTGCACATGCAAGAAAACAAGGATAGAGAGAAGGGAGATCTCTTAATCCAGCCCTACGGCCTTTGTGGCTAAGGTGGAAACATCCTCCATTGTTCACCAGTATTTGCTATCATTGAGATAAGCCATCCCTCCCAAAGCATTAGGAGAGAGGTGGTAGAGATAATAGAGGGTTGCCAAGCCTGGTTTTTTTTTTTTTAAAGGAATGGGAGACATCCTTACTTTTATTTTGAACCGTTGCTTAAAGCTTTAGGATATAATGACATATAGTAAGCTGCACATATTTAAAGTGTGTAGTTGGATAAGATTTGGCAATATAATCTACCAAACTATCATTGTTGTGATAATGAGCATATAAGTTTCACACATATTTACCTTTTTAAAAAATTTTTATTTATTTGGGCACCTGGGTGGCTCAGTGGGTTAAGCCGCTGCCTTCAGCTCAGGTCATGATCTCAGGGTCCTGGGATCGAGTCCCGCATCGGGCTCTCTGCTCATCAGGGAGCCTGCTTCCCTCTCTCTCTCTCTGCCTGCCTCTCTGTCTACTGTGATCTCTCTGTCAAATAAATAAATAAAATCTTTAAAAAAATTTTTTTATTTATTTGACAGAGATCACAAGTAGGCAGAGAGGAAGGCAGGGAGGGAGGAGGAAGCAGGCTCCCTGCCAAGCAGAGAGCCCAATGCGGGGCTGGATCCCAGGACCCTGGGATCATGACCTGAGCCAAAGGCAGAGGCTTTAACCCACTGAGCCACCCAGGTGCCCCCCACACATATTTACCTTATAATTTTTATTAATCTCTCTCCCTGCCCTCTCTGGCTCTCTGGGCAAACTTAGATTTACTTTCCTTTATAGTAGACTACATTTTCTAGAATTTTAGTATTAAAGTATTTACTCTTTTTCTCTGGCTTCATATATACTGTGTAATTACCCTGAGATTTAAAAAGTGCATTCCTTTCATTGCTGAGTAGTGTTCTGTTGTATGGATATACCACCATTTGTTGTCCATGTATCTGTTCCTTGACACCTGGGTTTGCAGGTTTGGGCTATTACAAATAAAACTTCTTTGAAGATTCACATATAAATCTTTATATGGATACATGTTTCATTTTTCTTGTGTTAATGCCTCTGAGTGCAATGCCTGAATCATAGGGTAGGTGAATTTTTAACTTTTTAAGAAATTGTCAAACTGATCTGAAGTGGTTACTTTTTTATATTTCCTACCAGCGGTATATGCGTTTCACTACATTCCTGGCTCCTGGGAGACATTGGAACTTCCACTTAATCCTTCCTTCCATAGGGTCCATCTGCGAGGATATAAAACCACTCACAGCCAGGCCTGACTAGGCTCCTCAGCAACTGAGTCCCACTGCACATGTTGCCTGTATTCTAGCCCCTTTGGTTTGGTGGTGTCCTATGTGACAGGCATAGCAGGAGGTGACAGAACGTTTGCTGACTTTCTTATGCTGTCTGTGTAAGGAATAATCTTTCTCAGTGCATTTGGGCTTGCAGTTTCCTTACCAGCCACGCCTGTGGCAGCTTGGCAAGCCAGACCTAGCAGCTGCTGCTGCAGAGAAACGGTTGGTGGCTTGACTCCACACCTTTTCACTACCATGACTTTCCAGCTTCTCCATATCTAGTAAAGAGATCGCCTTTTCAAGGGAAGCAAGGGCAAAAATGAACTATTGGGATTTCATCAAGATCAAAAGCTTTTGCACAGCAAAGGAAACAGTTAACAAAACCAAAAGACAACTGACAGAATGGGAGAAGATATTTGCAAACGACATATCAGATAAAGGGCTAGTGTCCAAAATCTATAAAGAACTTATCAAACTCAACACCCAAAGAACAAATA
>PISX010031616.1:0-17162 GCA_004024625.1 Mellivora capensis
AAAACTATGAACTCTGTTACGCTGAAAAGAAATTAAAAAAAAAAATTCAAAGTCTAATCAGTGGGGGAATTGAAGACCCAAAACTGATGAACATAGGGGAAGGGAAGGGGAAAAAAAATAAGATTAAAAACGGAGAGGGAGCCCATAAGAGACTCTTAACTCCAGGGAACACACTGAGGGTTGCTGGAGGGGACAGTGAGGGACAAGGTAACTGAGGAGGGCGTGTGATGTAATGAGCACGGGGCGGCGGGGCGGGTTCTATGCAACTGATGAATCCCTAACCTCCACCTCTGAAACTAATAATACACTCTATGTTAACTATATTGAATTTAAATAAGATTTTTTTTTAAAAACCACGTAGGAGTCATGTAAAGAAATATATATGAGCTTTAAAAAGAGAAGATATCCTTTAATGTTTCATGGTCATCAAAAGTCACATAATTATAATGCAAAAAAAAAAAAACCCAAACCCTGATGTTAGCAGATAATAAAAATTATACATTGTCTCTCAAAAGGAAAAGTGGGATCTAAGATCCTTTTACAATGTATGAGACTCGGAGCACCTGGGTGGCTGCGTTGTTAAGCATCTGCCTTTGGCTCAGGTCATGATCTCAGGGACCAGGGATCAAGCCCCACATTGGTCTCCCTGTCTGCTTCTCCCTTTTCCTCAAGTTCATTCTCTCTCTCACTACCTCTGTCTGTCTGTCTTTCTCTCTTGAATAAAATCTTTTTTAAAAAATCTACATTTTCTCTCTCCATTCTGCAGTACTGGATCCAGGAATATTCCCACCACAGGCTAGAATTTTCACTCTGTCCACTTTAAGAAGCTCTGTCATCTCTTGGAATTCAGAAGTCCACACATTCTCACAGGATCTGCTGGTATGTAGAAAGCCTCTGAAAAGTTGACTCTGTCCCTGAGTGTGCCCCCTGCTGAATTCACAGCCTTATCTAACTGAAGTGAAACTTGAAGGGCAAGCGGGGGATGATCTGTGCCGACTGTAGGAACTCCTCTGGGCCCTCCTCACACTGTTTCCTAGCATGTGTATCTGTGTAACTGATATGCTATGGCTAAGAGGGAGAAGCTGTGGATGGCCTGTTGGGAAGGCCTGGGGAACAGAAGCCACGCGGCCAGGACTCAATGGGAGAGGCCTCCTTTCTTCAATAGCCTCTTGAGCAGCCCCAGAAACTGGAGAGTAAGTGAAACCACACCAGGTGGCAAGGAGACCCCCACCACCACCTTTCAAACAAGGTTCTAGAAACCGTACATTACCGTCTCCAAGCCCTGGAATGTACAAAGTCCACATAGTTCTCTTGGCAAATAAAGCAGAAAATACTCACAGCTTTCTCCTCTGCAGTGGCTGAAAAGACCACTCTTTACTTTAAAAAATTTAAAAAAGACACTCAAATTTTTATGTGTTTAAAATACATCTAGGGAATACATATAGGGAAACTCCCCAACCTTTTTTTAAGTTTTTATTTAAGTCATTTCTACACCCCGAGCGATTCTCGAACTCACCACCCCAAGATCAAGAGTCTCGGGTTCCTCTAACTGAGCCAGCCAGGCCACACACCCCCCAACCTTTTCATAAAACAGCAACATGTGTCAAACAACAAGTTACAAAAGGATGGCGGGCCCGGCTCTGGCTAGGAAGTCTAACACTTCGATGTAAATTTCCCAATAACAGTTAGGAAAAGAAATAGAACTTTAACAACCGATGATTGGGGCAAAAAATGAAATCATAAACTTGTTCAAAAATCTAAGGCCATCATCATGCCACTTGAAGTAACTGAGAAATCAAAGCTATTAAGGGCTTGAAAGAACATGTCATGAACGCTCTTTATTTCACAAAGAAACTAGTTTATGGTTGTCCCCAAAGTCTTACCCTTTCTTTTCTGCTTTAACATTTAAGCAAGACTTATATTCAAGAAGAACGAAAACTTGATCAGAGATTTTTCCTTTGATAACCAAGAGTGAGGATCTGGACTTCAACAGGGAAGACGACTGAAGGCCAACAGATGCGGAAAATGGAAACCATGATGCCGAGTACAGGGTGAGAACCGGGATCATAGCTGGTCGGCTTAAAGCGAGTATAAGTGGATTGGCCAGAAACAGGTAGTTTGGTGACAAAGAAAATCAGTCCTAGAATCCATGGCGTGCTGGCCCAGGGAGAAACCTGACAGCTCATCTGGTTTGACCCTCGATTTACACCGATGAGGAACCTGACAGTCAGAGTGGGACAGATCCTTCCTTCCTTTCCATGTTCGCGTGGCGGATTCAGAGCAGGGTCAGGACTAGCATCCCCGGCTCCTGACACTGGGGTCCACAACCATTCTGTCAAGCTGCCCTGCAGAGCCCACATTCAGGCACTGATTCCAACACTGAAGATGTCAGATCTTAAGGATATAAATAAAGCAAGAATTGGAAGATGTCTTTGGGTTCTAGCTTTATTTTCCAGGTCTTTCAATGTGTGGAAGCCAGGTCTATGAGTCACTGACATCCATAAGAGGATTGGACCCCTGTGAAAGGGAAGGGAAAGTAACATGGAATTGGGGGCAAGAAATCTCCCCTTCCCATTCTTCACTTGAGATAGTGGCAAGGTTCCAGACCGAAGCAGTGTATTCAGTATGAAGTTGTCACATTAAAGCTGTGAGTGCAAGAAGCACCTCATTTCTATTTATTCATAGTCAAAAATCATAGTCAAATCAATCCAAATGCAAGATCCCAATTTTTACCATTAAAGGGGCTCTCACCCATAGCTAGATTAAGGTCTTTAGGATTTTTTCTGCATCAAAAAATGTTTGTAGATGACCCTCTGTCCCTCCCTCCCCACTGGATACTGCTGAATGTCTTCCACCCAGTCCCACAGGATCCTGAGGAATTGAGGGATGAGGTTCCATCAATGCCCCTGGAGCCCAGGAAACACTGCTGAGCTGCCCAGAGACAACACCTGGGGCACACCACCCACCATCCCCAGGGAGTTCCAGCCCCTACTAAATCCTGTATTTAAAACTGTGATATTTAGAGGCACCTGGGTGGCTCAGTGGGTTAAAGCCTCTGCCCTCGGCTCAGGTCATGATCCCAGAGTCCTGGGATCTGTCCGGCATCTCTGCTCAGCAGGGAGTCTGCTTCCCTTCCTCTCTCTCTGCCTGCCTCTCTGCCTGCTTGTGATCGCTGTCTGTCAAATAAATAAACAAAATCTTAAAAAAAATAAAACTGTGATAGTTTATCATGCATTTTTAGCATGGATTTTTATTTTTTTAAATATGGCACTAGAATACCATTTATGTGGGTTACTGAGATTTTTGGAGTCCTCTCAAATTTTGAGCCTGAGTCAAATGCCCCATTTGCCCCACCCTTGTCCTTGCCCTGTCGCTCCCTGAAGACACATGAGAAGTGGGTCAAAGACCACCACCTCTCCTGGAAGCCACATGCCATGAGCCTCTGTCTCTCTTCCTGTCATGGGTGGGGGTCTCTCTCCATCAACACTTTCCACTTCACCCACCTTCTACTCCCCTCCCATATCCTCCCCACAGCATAATCCTCGCTGGAGTTTCTGCTCTCTGAGAGCCCAAGCCAGGACCTAGAGGAAGGAGGGGAGCCCCTTCAAATACTTCATCTCCAGGCCCATCCACAACCTTCCTCAATGCAAGGAAGTGTAAGTCAGGCTATAAATGGATTTGGGGGAAGACGAGACCAGGGAGAACATGGGAAAGAGGCACGAACACTCCTAACTGGACCAAGAAAGAAGAGTCTCTCAACTGAATGGTCGCCAAGAGTAGCAACAAAGCAGGGGATGTGCACAGCTGCAAGTCACCAGCAGAGTGTCTTTGCTGGAGGAAGTCGTCTCTGCGTAAATGATCTCTCCTGGTGGCAAGCATAACAATTTGAGTTTTACTCAAGAAAATACAAGAGTGACGGGGTGTGAAGGGAGATGGTGAAAGAACCCAACTATTAAAAAACTGACCAGCACAGTTCCAGGCTTGGGGGCCACGACAGAAATAAAACTTTCAGATTCTCTGTGGAGATGTAGGAAATGATGGAAGGGGAGCTACGCTCTGGGAGGAAACTGATGTTGAGTAAAGAGTCCAAAATGACTGGCGAGCAGGTGAGAGGAGACCAGAGGGAGAAGGTCAAAAGAACTTAAGAACAATTGAGTAGTAAGGAAAAAAATAAAATGAGGACAAGATCTCCAGTATTCCTACTGGAGAGGCCGGGAGAGGAGAGGAACAAAGTCTAGTAGGCACGTGACTGCTGTCACCATTCACAGTCTGATGGGCTCCTGTCTCTGTGCAAGGAGGCCCCAGGAGATGCCAGCCAGGGAACAAGGGCAGGTGTAAGTCTCTACTTCAGGCTGACCAGACAGACCTGCTAAGGACAAGGGTCACCAGGAGGCATAGCTAAGTGAGGATTCTTTTGTTTTTTTTTTTAATTTTTATTTAAGTTTTAGTTAACATAGAGTACAATGTTGGTTTCAGGAGAATTCAATGATGTATCACGTACATACAACACCCAGCGTTCATCACAACAAATGTCCCCCTTAATGCCCATCACCCGGTTAACCTATCCCCCCACCCACACCCTCCATCAACCCTCAGTTTGTTCTCTATCAGTAAGTCTCTTAAGGTTTGTTGCCCTTTTTCTTCTTTCCCCCTCCATCCTGATGTTCACCAAACTATGGAAAGAAACCAGATGTCCATCAACTGATGAATGGATAATGAAGATGTAGTATTTATACAATGAAATATTACTCAGCCATCAAAAACAATGAAATCTTGCCATTTGCAAAGATGTGGATGGAGCTAGACAGTATTATGCAAAGCAAAATAACTCAAAGAAAGACAAATACCACTTGATTTCACACATATGCAGGATTTAAGTGCAGATTCTTAAGAAGAGAAAGAGAGACATGCTTGAATATGGAAAGAAATGCTAAGAGGATGCAAAGGAGGAACAGAAAAAGAGAAAAAATGAGAATGGGGAGACAGAGGATATGTGAAAGAAAGAAAAAAATGAGCCTGGTGGTTTGAACCAAAACTCCTTTGAAAACCTGCTAGAAGAGCAGAATTTCTCAGCTGGGAACTTAATTAAATCACCCTCCACTTTCAAATACCACCAGCTCGAGGAGGCAGAAACCTTGCCGCAAGCTTCTCTCTCTGTCCCACCATCAGCACAGGGCTGGGTGGCAGGGGACATGTTCCCCAGAAACCTGAGCCCTGCCGTGACCCGCTGGCTCAGTAAAGGCTCCCACTTTCCTTCTGGGATGGCCTATTGTGTTCTTTCTCGCATGGGCAGTGTTAGAAGCTCTTTCTAGCATGTACAGCAGTTCCTGATAGGTATCTAATACAATTCTCAACATGAAAGTAAGACAGTTCAACAGTCCCACTGTATTTTTAAATCAGAAAGAGTCATCTATGATAACTCAGTCAAAATAAATCCCAAATAATTCCTTATTATGCTTTCAGTTCTAGTTTTTGTACAGGGCCTATTTGGGTAAAGCTAGAATCTGAAATCAATAAACTCTTCTACACAGACTCTATCTCTAGCCCATCTAACATCTGAGAGCGAGGAGACAGATTTTTATAAGATTTTGGACTTCTTTCCAAATATGTATCATATGCATTTTTGTGACATGTCTACTAAGAAAATATTCACTTCACATGATTCCTTGTGGTTTTGTGGTTTGTTTCTTGAACTTTCTTCCTCTACGCTACACAAGTTTAACAATATTTTGGCTAATCAGTTGGGAAAGGAAAGGGGTAGGAATAGTTTTTTATCACATAGTCTCCCAAGCTAACAGATTATATTTCTCCATTTATACTGACATAAATATCTTTGATAATATAAGAGAAAGTTATGAATAGATGAGAAATACTGAAAACATATTCTCTACTCTGTGGGCATTTCAATAAGACTTTATGTTGGGAATGCATAAGACTTTGAAACAATCTAAGTGCTACAGGCAACTTAGTTCTGCTTTTATTAACTATTTTTAAAGCAGTTTAAAGTTCACAGCAAAATTGAGGGGATGGTACAGGGATTTCCCATATGCCCTGCCCCTAAATATGCATAGCCCCACCCATTATCAACAGCCCCCCCCCCCAGAGTGATTCATTTGTTACCATCCCTGAGCCTACAATGATGTATTATGATCACCCAAAGTCCAGAGTTTACATTAGGTTTCACTCTTAATGATGTACATCCTACGTGTTTAGACAAACATATGACGACATGTATTTATTATTATGATATCCTACAGAGAATCTTCACTGCCCTAAAAATCCTCTGTGCCCTGCCTATTCATTCTCCCCCGCAACCCCCTTCCAAACAAACACCCCTCCAAACCCCCCTCCAGACTTTTTACTGTCTCCATAGTTTCGGAGTAAGAATGCCATAGAGTTAGAATCATTCATTATGTAGTCTTTTCAGACTGACTTCTTTCACTTAGTATTGTGCATTTGAGTCTCCCCCATGTCTTTTCACAGCTTGACAGCTCATTTCTTTTTGGTGTCGAATGATATTTCATTCTCTGGATGTACCCCTGTTTCAGTTTCATCCATCACCTACTGAAGGAGATCTTGGTTGCTTCCAAGTTTCGGCAATGTGAGTAAAGTTGTTATGAACATCTGTGTGCAGCCTTTTGTGTGGAAATAAGTTCTCAGCACCTCTGAGTCAATGCCACGGAGTACAACTGCCAGATTGGAGAGAGAGTGAGAGAATTTTCATTTTTAAGAAACCACCAAACTGTCTTCCAATGCAGCCATACCATTGTGTGTTCCCAACAGCTATGAATGAGAGTTCTTATTGTTCCACATCCTCGTCAGCACTTGGTGTTGGCAGTTCTGGACTTCAGGGAGTCTAACTGGTGTACAAGCAACATATTTAATGGAAAAAAAATGAACATAATCCTCAAAAGGGGGTTTTGAGGAATGAGTGATTCCTTTAATTAGGTACCAGTTAAATCCCACGACCTAGTGAGCTTTGAAACATGGCAGCAGATAAATTACAATACTCTTCACAGGTTAGTATCAAGTGTTGTAAGAAGAGCTTCAATTGCAGACATTGAGCATCTAACTCTGTCAGTAATCATGTGGACCATTAATTTGCTCATCTCCACACCAACAATACAGTATACTTGTCGAATCTGTGTGGACATGCTACTGGATTTGGAGCCAGATAGAGCCAATTCCATCTCAATATGCCTCTCTCTCTCTTTCTTCCTGAATAAAATGAAAGGTGTGGACTAATCAGGCTTACAGGGGTTGAGTAGTTCATTTCAACAAGTGGAGCAAGCCCCGTGAAGGGGAACTAGGGATCACCTGCCTCAAAGACTGGGGAGCTATGGTTTTCCAGAGTCTATTCTTACTGTGTGGAATATACATCTTGCTTTGCCAAATCTATAGATTCCTCATGAAAAGGCAGGAATCTGTAGGTGAATAGGATACCTCCTAATTTGTATCTGTTGGAAACTAATTACTGCAAAAAAAAAAAAAAAACCACTGAGTGGGACACTCATGATTCTGGCCAAGATGGAATAGCAGGAATTGGACTTACTCTCCTATCTGAAATAAACAAAAAAAGACAAAAAAATCTGAAACAATGATTTCAAGATTCTGAGCATCAGTCAGTGAGGGACAGTAACTTCTGAGGAGTGGAAAATGAGGTGAGCCCTACAACTGCCCCAGCATGAGAGAATGCTATAGTAATTCAATGCAAAAAGGGTAGTTTAAAAAAATGATGTTGAAACAATTTGATATCCATATAAAAAATAATAAACTGCCATGTAAACTTCAGACCATCTACGAAATTCGCTTTCAATGAATTTGAACCTTAATATAAAACCTAAATTAGGATTCTTGAATGAAGCTCAAGATAATTATGCTGAGCCAAAGACAGAAAAAGAGCACACACTACAAACACTACTGAAACCATTCAATAAAAATTCTAGAAAATGCAAGGCTCCTGGGTGGTGAAGGCAGCTGAGAATCCTGGTTTGGGTTCATGTCATGATCTCAGGGTAATGAGATCAAGCCCCACATCAGGGTCCACACTCAGCACAGAGTCTGCTTGAGATTCTCTCCCTCTGCTCCTCCCCTGCCTCCAAAGGTGCATTCTCTCTCTCTTTCTCAAATAAATAAATCTTTTTAAAAAAATCTAGAAAATTCCAACTAGTCTACAGTGACCAAAAGCAGAGCCAGGATTGCCTTGAGGGGCTAGGGATAAGGAACCTTTAAGTGGTGATGATTCTGTCCATTATCTGTATCGTCCTGATGTTCTAACAGGTATATACCTCCACCTAAGTGTATCAAATTGAATAAATATGTGCAGTTCATTGTGTGGCAGTTAGGCCTCAGTAAGACTGTTACACACACTCTGAGTGGCCAAACGAAACCCAACTGCAGGCAAAATCAGGTATGCTGGCTCACAGTTTTCATATTCAGTGACATCTGGAATCACTTCCAGTGATCTGTGATTCTCTGAAATATACTCAAGATTGCAGCTAAGATGTAATTTCCACAGACAATACATGTGACTGTAGAAAATCACTCTAGGAAATATTTGCAGTTGACAATTTAGATATACTGAATGTGTCTATTAGCATAAGAATGAAGGTTTGACTTCATGGTTCTTTGACTTTATGATGGTGTGAAAGCTATATGCATTGAGTAGAAACCATACTTTGACTTTGGATCTTTTCCCAGGTCAGCCAAATGCAGTAGCATCCTCTCTCACGATGCTGGGCAGCCACGGCAGGCCAGAGCTCCCAGTCAGCTCCACAAATATGGGAAAACAACCCGTATACTCACAATCATTCTGTACCCATACGATGATTCTGCTTTTTACTTTCATTTCAGTATTCAATAAACTACATGAGATATTTAATACTTCAATATAAAATGGGTTTTGTGTTACATGATGCTGACCAAGTGTAGGTTAATGTAAGTGTTCTGGCTATATTCAAGGTAGACTGGGCTAAGCTGTGATGTTCACTAGGTTTGGTGTATTAAATGCATTTCCAACTTAGAGACTTTCAACTTACAATGAGTTTACTGGGACTTACTCCATTGTAAGTCCAGAAAAACCTACATAATTACCGGATAATTATAAAGTTTGTGTCATCACAAATAAGTATAATAGATTGTTCATCTTCAACAGATCTGTGTCTCCTTGTCCCTTTGGCAAAGCCTTTAATGTTCTCATTGCTCAAGGGGGTAAAAGGTGCAAATGTATCTCATGCTACATTCCAGGACAATTAAATCATGATATCAAGAGGAATGTTGTCAAAGATATTTCAAGAATGCCTCCCTTTTCCAATAATCCTAGTATTTAGGAGTACTGCAGGATTTATCTACTACATCTATATGTACTATACATATACACTATATGTATATGTATATGTATATGTATATGTATATGTATATTATATACTACATGACTAGCATTCATGTACTGATGTAGCGTTCATTCACAATGAATGGCTCTGGGGCTTTTTACCCTTGACAGCTACACACACAAACCTGTGTGCACACCTAGCTATGAGATAATGTCTTATCTCAGCATCTGTGAACATACATCATTTGAAAAAACACTTAGGGGTATTTTTCTTATAAGGCTATATTAATGGATACATGAGCATATCATTACTTATCACAGATATATATTCATGGATACATGGGTGGGTCACTACTTATAAACACTGTCCTAGATTTAAACTGAAACTGATCAGAGAGAACCGGAGGTGACGGGTAGTCTGGTCACCAGGTTGTCATTACCCTCCCCACTAGTATCAGCTTTCATTGGCCGTCAGATCCATCTGAAAGTGCTGGACTTGATATAACCCAGTTCTGCAGGTTAAGAGAGTCCTGACATATTTTGTGGCAGATGGTTGCATGAAAGTGGGCCTGAGGAATGTCACTTGTTCTGCATCAGAACAATATGAAAAAGGGCTCTGTTGTCATTGGGTCACCCCATTTTGGTCCTCTTAATGCAGGTGGAGCCCCATAAAACCCCATCTGGAATGTTGTCCGTTGTGCAAAGAGGCACTATTCACAAGCTGCTTTTTTTTGTTTGTTTAACTTTAAATTGTGGTTTTTGAAAAAATGTCAGTGGCATTAAGAACACCCAGACACGGGACAATTTTCATAGCTCAAGTTGCAGGCAGAATAAATGTCTCCCGCACCATGTTGGGGAAGTCCAGACAAGTTCTTAATAGCAAAAGTAAATAACACTTCCTCAGGATGGTCTGGGCCCCTGCCTTTGGCTTCCATTGATTAACAAATGCCTGCCTTTTGTTTCTGAACAGTTCATCTGATATGAGGCCACGGAGAAATTATGATCGGCATCTTGAGAATAGGTAATTAGGGAAAAGGCCATTTTTTTTGCTTAAGATCCACCAAAGAAAATTGTTTCATGTATGCTCGTGCTGCTAAGGCAAGACTGAGGACATTTCTGGGTGAGCATTCTTCTGCAAAGACATTCTAGGTGGATTTTCTCCCTTTGGTTCTTAAGATGGAGAATATATTTAATATTTAATTTATTTACATTTAATGTGTTAAATATTTAAGAATATTTAACATATTCTTAAAATACATATATGGTTTAAAATGGGCACAGTACTGAGTAGGAAAGTCATGAGAAGTAATTAAAACATTTACATGAAAACATAGCAGTAACTCCTGAGAATGACTTATAGGACTGTTCGTGCCAGAAAGCCCCTGAAGTAGACAATCCCTCCAGAAAAGTTAAAAAAAAAAAAACTGACTTAAATAAACATTTCTATTGCTAGGATGGAAGTGGGAGTTTCATGACTTCTCTGATAAAGAAAACACCTCTTGCCTCCGGAAATAATCCAAACAGCAAATATTAATGTTCCACTTCACGTACTGGTACTATTTATACTCATTCAGTTCTCAAAAAATGCTATGAGGTTGTCACTATTACTGGCTCTATTTTATAGACGAGGAACCTGAGGTAGGTAGCAGTTGAGAAACCCGCCCATCACACAGCTAGTAAGCGGCAGAGGTCAGATTCGATGCGGCTCCCAAATCAAAGTCCTTCAACACCATGCTGTCCTGCCTTGTGAACCTAGAGAGCACTACCTGACTTGCCCAGACCGCTGTCCTCCACTAACTAACCACATGCGAGGTCAGGCTGTTTGGATGTGCTTAGCTGGGTTCCAGGGGGCTCCCTGCTCCGCTGCCCTGCTAAGAAATTCCATCATTCCAGCTCTGTCAATCGAGTTTCCCGCAAATAATCTTTTAAAATGCAAACTGCTGGTTATTACTATTCATTTACCTTTAATAGTAAACAAGGCTAGAAGAGCAAATTTGGATGGGAAGAGAGTATTGGGGGGAAAAAAAAAGAAAGAAAAAAAGAGGACTCCTAGAGATGAAACGTGGCAGCTCCAGAGGCAAGAGGAGAACAGGAAGAACATCACATGGCCAGTTTAGGCTGACTTGTGATGGTCAGGGACTGACGCCTCCAAGTTTAGCACAACTTTAGTAACTCATCTACTGGTGGCTGTTAAATCCTGCCCAGAGGGACTAGGGAGCTCCTCATGGAAACCCAGGGGTCCGACGGGCAAAGCTGATGCATGGCACTCCTCCATCGAGCCTGGAACAAGCGACACCCAATGCCATAGCCTCCGAAAATCTCCAGAATGAAAGAGGAAGGGTCTTCAGGAGGCCAGCTGGGAGCTGAGGATAAGAAGACTTCTTCTCAAGAATGGTCTCATCTGGGAGGTAACATGCCAAGGCTGTCTTCATGGGCTACTCTTCTCTGACAGCATCAGAGAGACAGACCTGCTCCCTGCAGAAAAGGTCCACAAAACTACACTTACATTTTCCTTTGCCAGATCTTTTTCCTACCCTTCCCCAGTTTTGGAAGTCTGGGTTTAGGGCTAGAAAGACCACAAGGATGGATGCTCTTCGTTTTTCCATTCCACCTTGACAGCTATCCCTGGTAAAAGTTGTTCCCAAAGGCTTGACATGCTCACAAAAGCATCTCAGTGTCCACACCTACACATTACAGTACTGGAAATAATGGAAGAATTCTGTGTAACCGGGCGCAGGTGTGTTCTTCTCTAACTCAGACCTTTGGAGCTCTACTCACGTAAAACTGGACAGATCAGTCCATTCTTCACACAGAATGTGTGTGCTATGCTTAATTAATGTCTGCCACTCTTTCATGAAAACACAATGCTAAAGTTATACGATAGCAGGCCAGCATTTTCTGCAGTTCCACAATTCTGTATTCATATGCTTTTGCCATGTATACTTTTGGGCTGTTTATCTGAATTTTATAATTATGTAAAGAAATTTCATCACTGATTTTTGAAACAAGACTACTGAACCGTCCTCCCACAGAGTTCTAAGTTGGTTTAATTTGAAAAGAATCTGGAAATTGCAATGTGAACCATTTAAAATCATGACATTTGAAGCTACTTATCTTTCCAAGGAAGGTTTTACTGAATGCTACACAATCAAAACACAAAGAGGCGTGGTTTAAAATCTATTACCCTGATTTCCAGTTTTTGTGCCCCTAAAATAGCAGCTTTGTTTTCACTGCATGTCTGCCCACTGTGTGAAAGTGATAGTCTGATCTTATAAAATAAATGTGTACTAGTAGTAAATTGCTCTGAAAACACTCCTTTGAGATCCCATTCCCATTTTTGTTTTTTTTAGTCAGCTTTGGAGCTGACTTCCTTCTCCAGTGTCCCATCTCTCCTGTCAGCCTTCGGCTCCTCTCTCCTGAGTCACTTCCAAGCACCTCCTCGGCATGCCCCTCTCTCAGACTTCTGAGAGAAGTTACTCTGAGTTGTGTGGGGTCATTCACCCTATACGTTGTGTGATCCTTGAATCCTGTCTTTCATGCCTGGCTGGAAAGATAGAGAATGAGAGGTCAAGCCAGCCTCCAAGGATAACGGTATCTAGCCTGACTTTTCCAATTCCTGGAGTGGAACAGGCCTCTGGCACACCAGACACAAATGGGAAATGCTCCTAATTAAATGAGCAGTTGTTAGAGCTTTCACTAGGAAGATGCTGGCCAACCCAAGAAGCACTTGCCATCCAAGCTGGAAGCCAAAGGACCCTCTGGAGAAAGGTGCCTCCACTTCTCCTTTCGGCATCTGGACCATCATTGGTCTAAGCCACCCTGGAAATGCCAGCAGCTCAGAACAGCGGTGGGAGAAGGCCAGGGTCTGATTGAGCTCCCAGCTTATGCCATGAGGCAGGCGAGCTGGAGAGGCAGCGTCAGCGGACCCTTTCCAAGCCCCAGAGTGCTTCCTCTCCCTAACCTCCGAAAGTCACAGAGATTATTTTGGTTCTGGGGTAAACAAAAATTGTTCTGGAAAAATATGCCTAGGAATGGAAAGACCTAAATGCGAAACCCTCCAGCAGGACTATACATGTTGCTTTATAACTGCTGATGAATTGCATAATATTTAGTTCTTCATTGGTGCTGCCTTTCGGGCTTTAGCCCGCCTGACCCAACAGCTGCTTAACTTGGCTCCAGTCATTTATGACTTTATTTTGAACAAATCTCGAACATTTTCATTTGCCTTTTCCCAACTCGACTATGCGATTCAAAATTTGTTTTAAATTTTACGGTTCTTCCCCCCCGCCCCCATCTCTCTCCCTTTTTCTCCTTCCCTTTCTTACAGCTGGAGCTTTGGAATTTGAGTTGGTTTTCTTTCCAGCAGCAGATTTTGTGATCCAAAAGAAAGGAAGTTTGCAGAAGAGAAGGGGGCAAAACGGGGAAGAAGGGGAAGGTCATTTTACTAACTCTCTGGATCCCTTCAGAACAAGCTAAAACCTAATACTGTATAAATATTGAAGCGCACAGTAGAGTCAAGTATTCAATAAACATTTACTGTGAATGGAGGCATTAGAATCGGCTTAGGCCCCGCCTGAATTCCCATGAAATTTGTAAATATTTCTTTCATTTGTTCTCCATTTACAATTAGTTGCGGTCAAGCTGATCAAAGCCAGAAGAGGCCTGTTGCATGTGAACCCGCATCCCTCACAATGACATCCACGAAGCAGAATGAAATATGGAATATCAGGTTTCCACGGATGTATGAACTTGTAAAAAATCTGAAAGAATAGGAGGTTTTTCACACTGAGTAATGTGAAACATTTGGTGCGGATTGTAGGCCTGTGCAGAGGGAAAGAGAGGGCCCAAACCCGCCAGGCGGTAAAACAGAAGCAGGCCCAAGCAGACCCAAGAGCCGTCCCCCGACCCGGGTCCAGTGATTTAGCTGTCATAGGCTCTCTGCCCTCCAGCGGTTCTAGCAAAGGAGCCCCTAGGGCAAAGAGACAGGAGGCACCCAGAGGTCCACACAATGCAGGTTCTCCTGTGGTGCACGTTCAGCTCCAGCCACCCCCACCCTTTCTGTTTCTGGATTAAGGAACTGCTGTTCCCCTACCTGAGCCAAATTCATGTACAGCCTTTAACTGAAGCATTCACAAAGCATTTTCAATCAGACAAGTGGTAAAGGACTTGGATAAGCACTTGGGCCGCTCTTCCCATTTTTACAGTCTAAATACATAAATAACCCCAAGGGAACCCAGAAGCATACACAACCACAAAGTCTCAAAAACTCAAAAAGCCACATACAACTGCCACCCAACCTCTGCTCGCTCATGCTTTGTCTTCTTTTGCAGACTTTCTCCTTCCACAAAGCCTGTCACACTGTCTGCAGGGCACTTTTTTTTTTTTTTTTATCCTTGGATATTTCAGAGCATTTTAATTCCTTCCTATGTGTTTTCCAGCTGTTAAGCAATGATGGGATCTGAGTTGGGACGTGGACAGCTTTAGCAGTTTATGCTCTTTGGCCTCCTCTAATGCCTAAGGCCATGAGGCAACATCTTCTTCCTTTCCTAGAAAACTGAGCAACCAGTACTGTAAGCTTAATAAAAGACCTCCTGGTAATTTACAAATATGCAGAAGGAAATAAGCAAGGGTTATTGGCAAACACGTTCAACCAGCAAAAGCCAGCAGACTGAAAGTCTGATGCGGCTCTCCTTGGAAAACACAAACAGTCCTCCCTCACCCAAAGGGGCTGAATTCCCCCTTCTCCTCCCCCTATTTTTGAGGGGGACACATTGTTTTAGGGAACGTACGATTCTCAAGGTAAATTCTGGCACCAAAAGACTGGAAAAGTGAGCCAGGCTGCGAGCCACTGTGTTTTGCCATGTTGAGGAAAGATTTGGGAGGATTAACACTGGGGTAGGTAAACAATTAGAGGGAGAAGCAGTCTTCTTCTTGAAAGCTCAGCCTCCCTCCCCCCCCCTTCTCTGAGCCCTCCTCCTACTCAAAACAAAGGACGACCCAGTAGCCTGTACAAACACTGGGTGATGTTGGTGGGTGAGGAATAAAGTGTCACCTTTGAACTGAAAGCCACTGTGCAACACCATGCTGTTCTTTCAGAGGGAGATTTCCAAAGCTCTGGGTTGGAACTGACCTCCTGCTGCTGAACACAAAGTCCTGCCCCTGGACCCGGAAGAACTGACAGACACCCCCGGTGCGGGAGAGCAAGACCCTAATGCTCATGCCATCAGGACAGAGAGAGAATCCTCATCCCACCTTGCATGGAGGCCTCTGGCTTAGGAAAACTGAATCACCCCAACCTTTTCAGAGTTTGTTGGGCAGGGAAGAAGGAGAGTAACCTTTAAATGGTGTCTCAAATAGTCTCCAAAGAACTTGTGAAAACAAGGAGCTGCACCCGAATGCTATCTTGGCAATTTGGTCACAAATTATTTGAAATGTGGTGGGTTGGGTTTGTTTTCAAACGATCATGAATTGGTAGTTTTTTTGTTTTGTTTTGTTTTTTAAGGATTTTATTTATTTATTTGACAGACAGAGACCACAAGCAGGCAGAGAGGCATGCAGGGAGAGAGAGGAGGAAGCAGGCTCTCCGTAGAGCAGAGAGCCCAATGCGGGGCTCGATCCCAGGACCCTGGGATCATGACCTGAGCCAAAGGCAGAGGCTTTAACCCACTGAGCCGCCCAGGCACCCCATGAATTGGTAGTTTTTAAGAAGAGAGCACTCAAGGGAAATTTACAACTAATGTGTTGAGCTCACTCATCATTTACTGGATGTGGGTGACTACAGACACTCTGGGCGATACCACCCATCCCCGCACACGGTAGAGAAGTTGCTGCAGTGATTTTCGTAAATGAACATCCACCATCCATTTCAAGACCACCAGCACCCCAGAACCCACTTCTATACATCACAGACTGCACCCATTCCTTCCTCCTTGGAGGTAACCATGTTGGTCATTTATAGTGTTTACCACCTATGTATTCTAAAACAGTATATCATTTAGTCATCTATATTCGAAGTTTATGATCATGGAATTATACCAATATATTCTTCTTCAGTGATCTGTTTTTGTGTTGTTGTTTTTTTTTAGTGATCTGTTTTTATTCAACATTGTGTTTGTGAGATTATCACTGTTGATGCATATAAATGTACTTTACACTTTCGGGTGTATAGTAACCCACTCTATAAGTATACATCTTTCTTTAGATAAATCTATAGGGTTTTCTGGACAAAACGAACCAGTATATATCCTATTGGTTCTGTGATTGACAGATAGATAGATAATATTAAATATAAAATGAGGAATTGGCTCACGCAGTTATGGTGGCAATCTAATGGTATAACTGCAGACCAAGTTTGAAGGCCTAAAAGCCAGGAGAGCTAATCATGTAAGTCCAGTCCAAAGACAGGAGAAATCCTGTATCACAGCTCAAACAGGCAGGCAGGGAACAAAAAGGGTCAATTCCTCCTTCCTCTCCCTTATGTTCTAGTTAGGCTTTGAATGAATTGGACAATGCTCACCTACACTGGGGAGAGCAATCTATATGACTGAGTCCAGTGATTCAAATGCTAATCTTATCTAGAAACACCCTCATAGAAATGCCCAGAAATAATGTGTAATCTTGGGACCCCATGGCGCAGTCTCAAGATTAAACATCACAATAAACTATTGGGTTATTTATATATTATTATATGTTTTATTTATGTACACAATTTATATAAATATATATGTTATATATATTTTTGCTCAGAAAAATTTCTCCCTAAATATCTCTGTGTGTATTTCCTGGATGACATATACAAGATTTTCTCTAAAATACATAGCTGGTCATGTAA